>CAMXCT020006596.1:341746-386331 GCA_947184155.2 Cladocopium goreaui
TCCTGCTGGCTTTCGTTTGAAGTCCTTCTTTCGTTTCTCTCTGCCCTTTTGTCGTTTCAGGCCTCTCTTTCGTTCAAGTCCTATCTTGTTCGTTCGACTCCTCTCATTCGTTTGAAATCTTCTCTCTTTCGTTGGACTCCTGCTGGCTTTCGTTCGAAGTCCTTCTTTCGTTTTTCTCTGCTTTTTTTTCGTTTCAGGCCTCTCTTTCGTTCAAGTCCTATCTTGTTCGTTCGACTCCTCTCATTCGTTTGAAAGCCTCTCTCTTTCGTGGGACTCCTGCTGACTTTCGTTGGAAGTCTTTCTTTCGTTTCTCTATGCTCTTTTTGTTCTTTTCAGGCCTCTCTTTCGTTCCAGTCCTTTCTTGTTCGTTCGAATCCTCTCATTGGTTTGCAACCTCTCATTTTCGTTGGACTCCGGCTGGCTTTCGTTCGAAGTACTTCTTTCGTTTCTCTCTGCTCTTTTTTCGTTTGAGAGCTCTCTTTCGTTCAAGTCCTGTCTTGTTCGTTCGACTCCTCTCATTCGTTTGAAATCCTCGCTCTTTCGTTGGACTCCTCCAGACTTTCGTTCGAAGTCCTTCGTTCGTCTCTGTATGCTCTTCTTTCGTTTCAGGCATCTCTTTCGTTCAAGCCCTGGTTTGGTCTTAGGCGCGTAGGCGCTTATATGCGCTTATGGACTGGTCTGGGGCGCTGAGCGCTTAGGCGCTTATGCGGCTTATACGCTGGTCTTAGGCGCTTAGGCGCTTAGGCGCTTAGGCGCTTAGGCGCTTAGGCGCTTATGCGCTTATGCGCTGGTCTTAGGCGCTTAGGCGCTTAGGCGCTTAGGCGCTTATGCGCTGGTCTTAGGCGCTTAGGCGCTTAGGCGCTTATGCGCTGGTCTTAGGCGCTTAGGCGCTTAGGCGCTTAGGCGCTTATGCGCTGGTCTTAGGCGCTTAGGCGCTTAGGCGCTTATGCGCTGGTCTTAGGCGCTTAGGCGCTTAGAGGCTTAGGCGCTTAGAGGCTTAGAGGCTTATGCGCTTTTGCCCAGTCTCTGTCGCTTAGAGGCTTAGGCGCTTAGAGGCTTAGAGGCTTATGCGCTTTTGCCCAGTCTCTCTGCGCTTAGAGGCTTAGGCGCTTAGAGGCTTAGAGGCTTATGCGCTTTTGCCCAGTCTCTCTGCGCTTAGAGGCTTAGGCGCTTAGAGGCTTAGAGGCTTATGCGCTTTTGCCCAGTCTCTTTGCGCTTAGAGGCTTAGGCGCTTAGAGACTTAGAGGCTTATGCGCTTTTGCCCAGTCTCTTTGCGCTTAGAGGCTTAGGCGCTTAGAGGCTTATGCGCTTTTGCCCAGTCTCTTTGCGTTTAGAGGCTTAGGCGCTTAGAGGCTTAGAGGCTTATGCGCTTTTGCCCAGTCTCTTTCGCTTAGAGGCTTAGGCGCTTAGAGGTTTAGAGGCTTATGCGCTTTTGCCCAGTCTCTCTGCGCTTAGAGGCTTAGGCGCTTAGAGGCTTAGAGGCTTATGCGCTTTTGCCCAGTCTCTTTGCGCTTAGAGGCTTAGGCGCTTAGAGGCTTAGAGGCTTATGCGCTTTTGCCCAGTCTCTCTGCGCTTAGAGGCTTAGGCGCTTAGAGGCTTAGAGGCTTATGCGCTTTTGCCCAGTCTCTTTGCGCTTAGAGGCTTAGGCGCTTAGAGGCTTATGCGCTTTTGCCTAGTCTCTTTGCGTTTAGAGGCTTAGGCGCTTAGAGGCTTAGAGGCTTGCGTGGTTTCTCTGAACCCCTTCTCCTACTGCAATGCTCTGCGCCACTTACCTTTCGACTGCAGTGATTCAACCCTCAAAGGTGTTAACTGGAAACAAGTGATCTTTAGGATGGACTGGGGTGTAGGGGTTTTAAGGGGGGACCAAACCACCAGACTTGCCTTCTACCCTGGAGATTCAACCTTCCAGGGTTGAACCTGGGGACAAGGGATCATCATGATGATCATCAGGAGCAACCGGATGCAAAGGTTTTAAGAGGTTCTACCTTGGACATTCAACCTTTTAGGGATCAATTTAGGGGCAAGGGGCAATTGGGGAAGGCAGACCAAAGTTCGGTCTCACCTAACCTCTCCGGGCTGGGTTTTGACTGGCTGCAATTTTAACCGAGGTGCGAGCGAGGTCCGAACGAGGTCCAAAATCAAATTTTGGGAGACTGACCCCCTAAGTCTCCTGACAAAGTCTTTAGTAACCACACGCTCGCGCATTCTTTTCAGAACAGTATTTCAGCGGTGGAGCAAAAGAGGAAACCAAGCCAAGCAGCAGCTGCAGGCAAGAGCAAGGAGACAGAAGAGGAGACAAAGGGCGAGTAAGGGAGACAGAGGGGAGACAAAGGGCCGCAAACTTGGCAAACAAGGCGGCGGTGAGAAATTTGAGCGGGCACAGACTGGTTGAGACGCAGGAACCGTGATAGCCAAAGATATCTTAGCCTAACTGCCTGGGGAAAAGAAAGCAAAGCCATGAGCAGAAGAACCACCACGCATAGGGCAGCCGGTCAGGATGACCTATGTTCATGTTCGACTGTCTATATTTGAGCCCCAACTGGAAGCAAAACACAGCTCAAACACATGTTTTACGTATGATGCGTGTTACCAATTTCGAAACTCACAAATCACCACCTAAACGCCACGACCGCAACGACTTCCTAATTTTATTTTATTTTTTTGGCCAACCTAAATCCAAGAAAAATATACACTTGCCACGACTTTCATCTTTGGATCTTTGGGAGTATGGTGGGTAAACCCACAAAGATATGACAGGTAAGCACCGTGTGCCTATGCGAAGTGCCAAAAAGATATATCAGCAAATTAAAGTCATAGTGGTTCTTTCCTCATAGCTTTCCTTCCAGTAGTTTAAATATCTGTCTCCCAACGGCACACCTAGTTCCAAAAAAGTCGTGCAAAGTTCCCTGACCCATTGTCCCCCTGCGTTGTGTGCCCTGCAATGGGCAAACAAACAATAAGAAGGTTTATGACTACAAATGGAAGGTTCATGTTGGTGAAATTCAGCGCGCCTATGCGTTTTGTGGTCTTACAATAAGCAATGATCCAATGGAATAATAATGTCAAGTCATATATATATTTATATATAAATATATTTTATGCAGCCAACGCAACATTTAAGCAACAAGACCCCGAAGTGTTTTCATGCAAACACCAACCTAAAGGCAACATTCGCAAAATAATGGGTCAAAACAAAACATCATCACAAATCCTGCATTCAGCTTGCGGCAAACCAAAAAAACACGATTTCTGCAAGACACTGTTCCGCAGCTGATGTCTTGAAAACAACACAAATAGAGACGACTTTAGCAGTTCCCTAAATGTCATCCTGCTCATACTTCCACTGGGGGCGATTCGGAGCGGCTCCACCCTCCCACTTGGTCACAGGTTTGGGGCCTGTGGCTAAACTCCAGTCAGCCTTGTCGTAGTCTTCCTCTCGGCCACCAGCTGGCTCAAAGCACGCAACAAATTTTGTTGACCAGAAACATTGGCTTGTGGCAGGTTTGGCTGTACGGTCAATTGATTCTGTAGGGTCAACCGTCGGGTCTTGTGTTGGGACCTCTGACCCCGCTCTTTCATCAAACGAATCTGGGGAATGGTTACCTGCAGGATGTCCTCGTCTCCGTCATCGTGGTGGGCCACAAGACGGAAGAGGGGAACCAACGTGCGTCAAATCATGTGTACCATTCAAATCTGACGGACGCAATGGTGGATCCACGTTCACAACTGTTTCACGACATCTGGGGTGCCATGCACGGGAAAGCATT
This sequence comes from Cladocopium goreaui, assembly GCA_947184155.2. Taxonomy (NCBI): domain Eukaryota; class Dinophyceae; order Suessiales; family Symbiodiniaceae; genus Cladocopium; species Cladocopium goreaui. The sequence continues at coordinate 345,514 of CAMXCT020006596.1, forward strand.
TTCCCCAGAGTCACCACCGCGGCTCCGCTACCACCCGATCAAAATGCTACGCAGAAGGCGCTCAGCAGTTGCAAATGTTTTCCACGCGTCGGCTCACGCAAATGAAAAGAGCGAAAGAAACTCGGGATCCTTCAAGAGTTATGGCCACAGGTGAAGGATCAATGGATGGCATGGGATGATGTGGCACGTCGCTTTCATTTAAAACATTTCCCCTTCCAAAAAAAAAATGGTATGCATTTTTTTTGCTGCCAACCCAGGCCAGCTGCCAGCGGACTGGCCGGTCGGATCTTGCCGGCTGGTTTGCTACCTGGTTCCCATGGTCAAACTGATATTTGCCCAGCTGCGCAATCGAAATGCACCGGGACATGTCACACAAAGTTGCGGCCTTTTGATTTTTCAGCGGGCCAAGAGCTGAGCGCACGTTTTGTGCGAGCTTACGCTGACAAAATGCACATAAACATATCACAACAGCCTTTTTTCTTCAAAATTTAGGGGTAAGGCTAACGACCGAGGACAAACGAAATTCGGGCGACAGACTTTTAGCGAGCCTTCATGATGGAAATGCACATGGACATGTACAGGAGTCAGTAAATGCTAAAATATAGAAGCGCAGTGCCGCAGACCAAGGGCTATAGGAGAACGTTTTCTTAGAATTTACGCAATCGAAATACACACGGACATGTCACAAAAACAATTCTATGCGGAAATTTACCGCTAAAATGCTGTGGTAGGACAAGGGCTAAGTGCATGGTTTGTGTGAGCGTCCGTTGTGGAAAGGAATATGGATATGTCACAAGTGCCGTCACATCCGGAAACTTAGGAGCAAAAGGCCGCGAGGACTAAGTGCACGTTTTGTGTGAGACCTTGTTGCGGAAAGGGAAGAAATCCCGCAACCGCCATTTTAATCCAATCCGACAATTTAGAGGTAACAAACCGCCGACCGAGGACAAACCAGACTCGCGCGGCAGGTTTTCCGCGAGCCTGCGACATCGAAATGCACATGGACATGTCACAGGATCCCCTTTTGAATTAAGTGAGAGCGTTGGTATTGACAATTTTATAGTGATAATTCTGGAGACGCTGACCCTCTTTCTGAAAATGCATCTATAGAATCAGAAACCCCAAGGTATTTTCAAGTTGACAATCTCTAATAAAATTGCTGTCACTGAGGTCGTTTATGAACATCATTTTCTATACAATTGCTGACACCAAGTCGCTCTCGTAGAACCTTTTTTAAGTTGGGGGTGTTAGTTGACCTTTTATAAGATCAGACTCCCCAAATAGCATTCATTGACAGTTGACCTGAATGCTCCAGTTGCTCTTACCTAGCTTAACTTAGGCATTTCCAAATTTATAGAGCTCAAAGGCTCCAAGTGTTCGATGTCAACCTCTTCGATTTTATAGACTTGTGAAAAATGCTTCAAAAATTTTGACAGTTGCTCTGTTTCATTTTGTTTCCATCTGTTTCCATCCGTTTCCTTTCTTTTAATCCTCGCTGCTCTGGTATCTGCCAATACTTCTCTATAGAATTCAAGACCATGACATACATCCAAAGAGAACATATCCCATTATAGAATCGCAGTCCCTAAGACTCTCTGCTGACTAGTACTCGGTCCTGTATTCAACATGAAATCTCTTTAGAATCAGAGACCCCAAGGTCCTCTATAAAATTGAAAGTGTTGACACTGGGTAGGTACCCCTAAATTCCCCTAAACAAAGCAAGGGGTTAAAACGCACCATTTTCCAGGACTTAACGTTCCTGATTCTGTGGGGAAAATTTCAAGGGGGATTCACAAGGGCCATTTTTTGCAGAAACTTACAGCCAAAATGCCGCAGACGAACAGCCAGGCGCGCGTTTTGTGCGAACCTACGCAGTCGAATTGCACTTGGACATGCCGCAAAAAAAATCTCTTGCGGAAATTGAAGCTAAAATGCCGCAGGCCAAGAACTAAGCGCGCGTTCTGTGCGAGCCTGCGTTGTCGAAATGCAAATGGACATGTCACAAAAATGCCAAGCCCAGAGCCAGCACGTCGATCAAGCACCGGCTGTAACTCTGACCGTAAAAACACCGGTGTAAACAGGTTCAACTGCTCAAGGTGGCACTGCTCAACAGGTTGAAACAATTTTGCCGAAGAACGCCATGTTTGCATGAGATTGACTATTTTCGTCATTTCATTTTTATTTATCATTGCCTTGGTGACATCAAGAAATTACCGGGATTTGTCGCACACTGATGGCAATTTGTTCCATAAGAATTTGGCAGCATCTTTGTTGCAGAGGTTTGATATGGCAAAACATTGGGAAAGAAAACGCGCAAACGCAAACGTTAATAAATTGATTTTGACTGCTCTATAGCCCGATTTAACAGCCTGGGAATCCGGAAACACATAATAAACGTGTATTGCACCAAGAACCGTGTGAAACCTGTCAAAGTCATGCATGCATGCATGGATGCATTCATTCATGCAGTCACCCATTCAGTCGAACAATCATTCATTCCGTCATTCCTTCACTCCTTCATGCATTCAGACATTCAGGCATTCATGCACTCATTCATTCATTCATTCATTCATTCACTCCCTCACCCCTTCGCCCACTCACCCTCTCATTCTTTCATGCCTTCCTTGTTTCCCTCCGTCCCTCCCTCCCTCCCTCCTTCTTTCCTTCCTTCGTTTCTTCGTTCCCTCGTTCCTTCGTTCCTTCGTTCCTCCGTTCCTTCGTTCCTTCGTTCTTTCGTTCCTTCGTTCCTTCGTTGGTTCCTTCGTTCCTCCGTTCGTTCGTTCTTTTGTTCGTTCGTTGGTTCATATCGCCGCACGTCTCAGACGGATGGACATGCTATGATGGTCTATGACGCATGAACTCGTACCTGTGGATGATACTGGCGATCGCGGCCACGGAATCAACAACATGCAAGCAAATGGTCACAACTACGGTTTTCAATTTCAATTGGTTCTAACAAATTGGTACCCCAAATCTTGCCAAAAACTACATGGCCAGTTAAAAGTCCACATTTGGTTGAGACCAAACGCTCCAACGAACGGAATTCGCAACTGTGGCAAGGTGTCGTTTGGTGCAATTGGTCCTGGCATCACACAACTTTAAAACATCGTTTTAATTGATTCAGGCTCACCGTTGCACGCTGCAGACAACAATAAAAGTAATATGTGAGTATGTTTTCGGAAAAATCCAATGCAAATGGCGATGCGCACCATCTGGGAACCAAAATCGAAGACAAAAAAATATGTTTCAATCAAATCTGCACGTCCCTTGTGGTCCTTGGGATTAGTGGCACCATAGTCTCCTTTCCAAAGCGTCCGCTGATGCCAATGTTGTACACAAAGGGGGGGTCAAGTGAATATTTTGTTTTTTAGCAGTTTCCTGACAAAGGGTCAATGTTGGCTCACATTTCTGGAAACATCAAAAAAATGAAATAGATAGAACGTGCCAGTCTAAACCCATGGCCAACAAAACGGTGTGAACCGCATTCGGGTTGGTTTCGTCCCTACTTGTTTTTTTGGAAATTAGAAAACGCGCATATTTTTTCATTTTTGAATATTGTGGCAGAAGCAAGGTTGGAAAAAGAACACGCATTTCCGACCAATGGTGCAACAGTGTTGCGTTCTTCGTAACGTACGATGTTGCTGCAATTCAGTTGAAAACGCGCCAAGTTCGTTGAATTCGCGCTTCGCCTTGAAAACGTTGATCAAGCAAGTTGGACCTGTAAACCACTGATTGTTTTTACACTCCTGCACAATTGTTTTTTGTCGGTTGTCTACCATCACATATGGGCAGAAATTTTTGGATGTATGGACGATGATTACCATACAGGACATAAATCGAATTACCAGGGTTTGCCTTTGAAGACGTTGGCTGTGAACATGGTGTGTTGGATGATTTTGCCTTTGTATATAAACACACTATTGTGTGCCAACCAAAACAATAAAACATTGGTAAATAAAATCGAAACTGTTTTTTGAGGCGAAATTGAAAAAACACGTGTTATAACTCCAAGTTGTCCCTCCTCCCTCTGCAATGAGCCTTGGCCAGCTCTAAAACAACTGGGGAATTTCCAGGACGGCTTGCTACCCCGTCTGCATTTGTTATGTTTGACACAGGACATGTTGTTGTTGTCGTTGTTCTCACAAAAATATATGGGCAAGGGCAAGGCAGGAATTCTGAGCATTTTTAATTGAACAATTTCGACGTTTCAGCGTTAGCGAAGCAAACTGCGCATTTTTTTTGCAACTAGCAACAGCAAATGGACAGGATGTTTGACCACTAACAATTCACGAGACAACGCATCAACGTCAACCTTTTTTGTAACCACCATAGAACACATGTTTTTTTGTAAATCCGTGGGTGCTCAATCAGCAGCATGTGTCAATCAATGCCTGGCCATATTTTTTGGCATCTGTGATTAATTTTGCTGTTTGTTCCGGAACTATTTTTCGCTCTGTGTTTCGAACCCCTTTGTTATCAATCCAAACCACGTTTTGCGAAACCGAAAGATGCAGCACGGACCTTTTTTTCCCCACATTGACGTGTGTGGTTTTTGTTTTTAGTTCTGTATCCGCTCCCTCCTCCCGCCCTCCTCCCTCATCCTTCACTCACCCATCTCACACACACTCACACACACACACACTCACTCACTCTCTCACTCTCTCGCTCTCTCACTCACTCACTCACCCTCACTCACTCACTCATTCACTCACTCACTCACTCACTCTCACTCACTCACTCACTCTCACTCACTCACCCTCACTCGCTCACTCTCTTACTCACTCATGGCGTCCCTTGGTCTCCGCTGCTTTTTGCGTGGCCGGCACTGCTCTGCAAGGGGTCGGATGTACGCCCTGGCGTCCCTTGGTCTCCGCTGCTTTTTGCGTGGCAGGCGCAGCACTTGGTGCTCTGCAAGGGGTCGGATGTACGCCCTGGCGTCCTTTGGTCTCCGCTGCTTTTTGCGTGGCAGGCGCAGCACTTGGTGCTCTGCAAGGGGTCGGATGTACGCCCTGGCGTCCTTTGGTCTCCGCTGCTTTTTGCGTGGCAGGCGCAGCATTTGGTGTTTGGAAGGGGTCGGATGTACGCCCTGGCGTCCCTTGGTCTCTCCTGCTTTTTGCGTGACAGGCGCAGCATTTAGTGCTCTGCAGGGGGTTGGATGTACGCCCTGGCGTCCCTTGGTCTCCGCTGCTTTTTGCGTGGCAGGCACAGCATTCGGTGCTCTGCAGGGGGTCGGATGTACGCTCTGGCGTCCCTTGGTCTCCGCTGCTTTTTGGTGCTCTGCAAGGGGTCGGATGTACGCCCTGGCGTCCCTTGGTCTCCGCTGCTTTTTGCGTGGCAGGCGCAGCATTTGGTGCTCTGCGAGGGGTCGGATGTACGCCCTGGCGTCCCGTAGTCTCCGCTGCTTTTTGCGTGGCAGGCGCAGCATTTGGTGCTTTGCAAGGGGTCGGATGTACGCCCTGGCGTCCCTTGGTCTCCGCTGCTTTTTGGGTGGCAGGCGCAGCATTCGGTGCTCTGCAAGGGGTCGGATGTACACTCTGGCGTCCCTTGGTCTCCGCTGCTTTTTGCGTGGCAGGCGCAGCATTCGGTGCTTTGCAAGGGGTCGGATGTACGCTCTGGCGTCCCTTGGTCTCCGCTGCTTTTTGGGTGGCAGGCGCAGCATTCGGTGCTCTGCAAGGGGTCGGATGTACGCCCTGGCGTCCCTTGGTCTCGGTTGCTTTTTGCGTGGCAGGCGCAGCACTTGGTGCTCTGCAAGGGGTCGGATGTACGCCCTGGCGTCCTTTGGTCTCCGCTGCTTTTTGCGTGGCAGGCGCAGCATTTGGTGCTCTGCAAGGGGTCGGATGTACGCCCTGGCGTCCCTTGGTCTCCGCTGCTTTTTGCGTGGCAGGCGCAGCATTTGGTGTTTGGAAGGGGTCGGATGTACGCCCTGGCGTCCCTTGGTCTCTGCTGCTTTTTGCGTCGCAGGCGCGGTCACTCACCCACTCACTCACTCCCTCCCTCCCTCCCTCACTCCCTCTACTTCCAAGAAGATTTTTTTGTATAGGGGGCTTCTGTTGTTGCAAAGGTTCCAAAATAATGGGGATTTCAATTTGACTTAGTGTTATGCTATGGTTTTGGTCTAATTGTTTCTTTATCTTTGGTTTAGTTGTTTTCAGTTTTCTTTTACATTTCTCAGATTCAAATAAATCTATCTGTCATTGTATTTCCTCTTTATTTCTTCGTTTCAAGAATCTGTTGTATTTTTCATTGCTTCTCTTACCTCATTCTGTTTCATTTTGTCTTGCTAATTCTTGTACTACCTCTGATTTTTCTAGGGGTCAGAGTGTATATGTATATATATATATATATTAATATATATATATATATATTAATATTAATATTAATATTAATATTAATATTATATACATATATGTTGTTTATATTCTGCATTGTTTTCTCTCATCCTTGGGCTTACTTCTATGATAACATTGATTTTTTTCTTTATTTTTTGTTGTTTCCTGATATTTGCTTATGTAATGTTTTGCTTTTGTGCATCTTTCCCTTATTTTGTTCATGTCTTCATTTTCCCTGCTTTCCTTTTTGGATTTACATAACTACTAGTTTTTGGGTGTCTTCATTCCTTCTGTTGTTGTAGTTGTTTTTTCTTTTGCACGTTCTGGGTTTGTGTGGCTTGGTCTGTTGTTTTGTTGGTTGATTTCTGGTGGAGCCCCTGTAATTTTGTAATGTCACATTTCAATGTAATGTTGTTAAAATCTCAAGAATGTATGTATGTCTATGTATCTATCGTTGTACCTATCTATCTATGTATGTATGTATGTATGCATGTATGCGTGTATGCATGTATGTATGCATGCACGCATCATGTATCTATGATGATCGTTTGTTTGGTGCGGCACATGAGACTGCCATGGGTGGATGGGAGATGGCAGCCGGAGCCCGCAGGGCGCAAGAGAGCCAAGTGAGGAGAAAGCTCCCGGGTGGCTTAGGGAAGGGCAGAGCATGTGGGTGGAGCTGTAAGAGTGTTCAAGATGTGGTGGGCCCAAATGAGTGCCTGTTTGTTTGCCCTAAACCTTGTTTTCTTTTTATGGCACAGCCAGGGCTGGGGGGGGAGGGAGGGCGATTCTCTTGGAGAATGGTGGGTGGGGGCTGTAGGTAGGGAGATGGGCACAGTTGCATTGGGCTGGGTCGCCGGGCCTGTTCACGCAGCTGCTCAAAGCAAGCAGGCAAGCAAGGAGTCAAGAGTGGAGATGTGGAGATGTGGCATTTCTGCTGCTGAATTTTGGGGGTCTCATGATGACATGAATTAGGGGGTCGGTTCTGTTTCCACCCTTGCAAAGTCTTGTTTTATTTTTGGTTTTTGGACTGGGTTCACCTGGTTTTTTTCCAAGGAAAAGTGGTTTTAGGCACACCGGTTCTGAAACCACCCTTATTTCGAATTATATTGAAATGATATTGAAATCGTCCTAACTTTTGCGAACTTTTCGATTTGGAGTGGAACCGATACAAAAAATAAATAAAAATGATTTCACTATATCTTGGTAACACGGTTGCTCGAGCAAAAGTTATCATGAAAAAAAATCGCCACAAAAGTTGGACACCCCAATGATATCATTGGATATCTACTATGCACTTCTGGTACTCTATGTTAAGATGAAATGCATTCCATGTTGGAGAAATGTGGTGAAAAAAATCATGATAACTTTTGCTCGAGCAACCGTGTTACCAAGATATAGTGAAATCATTTTTATTTTTTTTTGTATCGGTTCCACTCCAAATCGAAAAGTTCGCAAAAGTTAGGACGATTTCAATATCATTTCAATATAATTCGAAATAAGGGTGGTTTCAGAACCGGTGTGCCTAAAACCACTTTTCCTTGGAAAAAAACCAGGTGAACCCAGTCCAAAAACCAAAAATAAAACAAGACTTTGCAAGGGTGGAAACAGAACCGACTTCCTAATTCATATCATCATGAGACCCCCAAAATTCAGCAGCAGAAATGCCACATCTCCACATCTCCGCTCTTGACTCCTTGCTTGCCTGCTTGCTTTGAGCAGCTGCGTGAACAGGCCCGGTGACCCAGCCCAATGCAACTGTGCCCATCTCCATACCTACAGCCCCCACCCACCATTCTCCAAGAGAATCGCCCTCCCTCCCCCCCAGCCCTGGCTGTGCCATAAAAAGAAAACAAGGTTTAGGGCAAACAAACGGGCACTCATTTGGCACATCTTGAACACTCTTACAGCTCCACCCACATGCTCTGCCCTTCCCTAAGCCACCCGGGAGCTTTCTCCTCACTTGGCTCTCTTGCGCCCTGCTGGCTCCGGCTGCCATCTCCCATCCACCCATGGCAGTCTCATGTGCCCCACCAAACAAACGATCATCATAGATACATGATGCATGCATGCATACATACATGCATACATGCATACACCGATACATGCATACATACATAGATAGATAGGTACAACGATAGATGCATAGACATACATACATTCTTGAGATTTGAACAACATTACATTGAAATGTGACATTACAAAATTACAGGGGCTCCACCAGAAATCAACCAACAAAACAAGAGACCAAGCCACACAAACCTAGAACGTGCAAAAGAAAAAGAAACTACAACCACAGAAGGAATGAAGACACCCAAAAACTAGTAGTCATGTAAATCCAACAAGGAAAGCAGGGAAAATGAAGACATGAACAAAATAAGGGAAAGATGCACAAAAGAAAAACATTACATAAGCAAATATCAGGAAGCAACACAAAATAAAAAAAATCAATGTTATCATAGAAGTAAGCCTAAGGATGAGAGAAAACAATCCAGAATATAAACAACATATATGTATATAATATTATTAATCAAAGGAAGTTGGGAAGCAATACTTCCGTGTTACGGACAAATAGAATTCTGCGACTTGAAATGATGCAGGGTGGTAGATCACATAACAATACATAACATAACAATACATAACAAAAGAATAAGAAGCAGTGGAATTGACTTTGATGAAGGGTGGTGATAATGACGGGTGGTGACGAAGGGAAGTGGTGACGAAGGGAAGTGGTGACGAAGGGAAGCGGTGACGATGGGAAGTGGTGACGAAGGGAAGTGGACGAAGGGAGGTGGTGACGATGGGAAGTGGTGACGAAGGGAAGCGGTGAGGAAGGGAAGTGGTGAGTTGGGGAGGAAGCCGGAGCACGAAACCTTGTTTTTCCGTGTAAAGTGGCGGCAGCCGGCGATGAAAGGTACCTCGTGTGTGCGGCTGGGGTCGTTTCATGCGCGAATTGTTCCTTCTATGTGTTTTGCAACAATGATGGTTCTGTCTGTCAAGGTCCCTTTATCGCAGCCATGTTTTGACCACTTTTTTGGGCCCTGTTTTAGGGCCATGATGAAGCAGGTTTGTTGGCATTCGAGGCGCTCCAAGGCTTACCGAGGCCTGCCCGAGGCACGAGGACAAAGCGAGGCTCACGGGGACTCGAATCTATATACTATGGGGGTACGCCCATGCGTCACCGCAAAACTGCCTGTTTTGGGGGGTTGGTTTTGGAACCTCATTTTGCTCAATCTTGCGGCCGCTTCTTGCTACTTACATGGGGGAAGGTTTTGGCGGCAGCAGGTTCCGAGTCCTTTTATGGCGGAGAAATCTATTGCAGGTTCTGGTGCGCGAGCTGAACCACTTCAAGCAGCAGCGCAAAGCGTTGCGACAGGCATCTCAACTGTGTTGCTTTGGCTTGCAGATGCCATTCGTCACTGTTTTCTGATGTTGGCCCTCTTGAGACCATCGCGGAGAACAAGACAGAACAGAAATCGGCAGCAAAGCGCCGCCAGCGGTTGCTAAAAGCACCCCAACAGCCGCCAAGCTAGGATGTGCGTTTTCCCACAGCGCGGAGCGTATAGTTGATGAACTTGGACTACTATACCCTGAAAACCGTGGAAATTTGCGGAAAAACATGGCCAGCGTATAGCGTATAGTTGGTTCAATTCGATAAAAAAACCTTACTAAAAAAAATCTTTCTTAGAATGTGAGCTGACCGGCCAAAATGGATCTCACGCCACAGCGCGGAGCGTTTAGTAGGGTACTAAACCGTCTGGCCCGCAACACCAAAATTGTGTTCTCGCCACAGCGCGGTGGGTTTAGTTGGGCTCTTTGTTTGCACGATTATTTTAGAGATTCAATTTTTTGCGTGACGGGCGCAGCACTTGAGAACCCCGTACGGCCATCTGAAAGGTTGAAGCGCGGCTGGATACTTTTATTTGACGCCTCCACATGGAGCAGTGGAAAGGTGGAAGCCGATGGTGCCAAGCACACACTGCCCTGTGGGTAGATCTCCTTCATTGGGGCCCAGATGAAAGATTTCCCTCATTTGCAGAGGAAACCAACAAAGCTATATTTCGTTGCTTGCCCCGTCCATGGAACAAAGCTGAAAAAATTGCAGTAGTGAACTCTTTCTCATCAATGTGGTTGGAAATCAACAGCGCTCTTGCAGCAGAAGGACAGCGCCCATCACAGTGGCAAGCCCAACCTGAAGCCTCCACCAAGAAAGATAAACGCGATCTTTGACCCTCAGCTATGATTGCTGTAGCTCCCCTTTTTTCTTCACTGGAAGATTGGACTATCTACACACACACCGAAAGCCAGTGTGACGCTCGGAGATTTACAGATGCTTCAAAAGCGGCTTGTGTTTTTTTTTTGAAGCGAAAGGGAAAGTCTCTCTCCCTGTCAGCCTCGACCCAAATACCTTTTCCAGTTCTAATAAAGGGGTTCGTTGTAGGAAATGATTAAAACGATCACAACCAGTGAGGAGCGTGGTTCTGAAAGCTATGTGGAAGCTCATAGGTTATGTGCGCATATTTAATACCCAATCAGTGAGGAGGATAAGAGATCCGGTTGTGTGTTGCGCAGTTGGAACTCCATTGTGTAGTGTCATCCATTGTGTAGTGGTGTTCGCCTTCGGCTGAGGGGAGCGGGTTTGGGGTATTGTCCAGTGATATTTCGCCAGAGAGCCCTGCTTCTCGCTGCTTCCCGCACTGGTCGATAGATGCGCGCATTAGCCCGCCAATCTATGACTGTAGGGCCATGGGTAGAATATACTTCTGTAGCTGTTGGAGGGGAAAAGAAAGGATGAGACAGGTCAGTGAGGGCTGGGGCGGTTTGTTGTTGTACAATTTGCATGCGTCGATAAGCTTCTGTCAGCACTAGTTCGGCCCAGTGGGGGCGGGGTCTGCCCTGCCGAAGATTTTCTCCCCGGAGAAAAGGATATGCGTGTGATGGCATGAAGGAAACCAAATGTTCCGTGCAGCTTTCATGGCGCAACAAATGACCAAGGAGTTGAAGTCGCCGGGTGGCAGCTAGTTGAGATGGTGTATAGATATTCATTCCATGGGAGTTAGCAAGGGTGTGGAGATGGGTGTTTGAGCACGGGGAGTCAGAAGGTTGCAAAACCCTATGAAAAAATGAAGATCTAATTTTGAAGATCTGCCGTAACACGCGAAAGTGAAGAGCATCCATACGTTGGTGATGCGCAGGGGTGGGAACTACGGATTCAATAGAATAAAGGAGAATACTTTGGACGATGGACTGGTACACTCGAAGGCGAAAAGCCGGTGAAAGGAATGAAGCACTGCAAAAACTTGCTAAGGCCTTCGTGGCAGCATTGGCCTTTCGCAGACGTGACAAGACAAAGTGATCAGGAGAACCATCTGGTGTCAATTGCGCGCCTAGGTATGTTGCCTCTGTAACTTGTTTTAAGGGGTGACCTACGCCTTCCCCACCACAATGTTCACAGGCGCATTTGTTCATCACATTACCCACGCGGGTGTAGATATGCTCGGAGCTGTGTAACGCAAGGTGCTCACATTTTTCCAAGTTAAGTTCCAGACCAAATAGGTATCCGTGACGCTGGACCCCATGGAGAAGGCGATTAGCAAGTTGAGCGGAATTGGTCATTAGCACTATATCATCGGCAAATTGGAGATCCCAAATTGGGGGTTGCATGGGGAAAACAGCGGCTTGTGGTGTTCAGATTTACAGTTCCTGTGGAGAATCCCGACATCGGCATTCCTGCAAAGGGGAATCGTCGATGTTTGCGCTTCCAGACTCCAGACTTGCAGTTGCAAATCCAAGATGAAGATTTGACGTATGTTTAAATCCCCGCGCCCCATCTTCAATGTTGGACGGAGGCTTCAATGTTGCAGTTTCACCTTTTGAACTGATAGCCATCAAAAAGAAATTTTGCCTCAGGTCACATCCTCAAATTGGAATTCACTTCTTAGTTGCAATAGCATCAACACACCCTCAACATTGACAATGGGGTCGCAGGGGTTCAGTTTGTGGTTGGCCCTTGTGGGGGCCATGCGAGGAAAGATGGCCGTACGCGCCTGCCACGCTTCAATGTTTAAGATGGCCATACTGGGTTCTCAAGCGCAGCGCCTGCCGCGCGTCAACCTTTAAGATGGCCGTACTGAGCCGTACTGTGTTCTCAAGCGCTGCACCTGCCGCACTTCAACCTTTACGATGGCCGCACGGAGTTCTCAAGCGCTGCACCTGCCGCGCTTCAACTTTGAAGATGGCCGTACAGGGTTCTCAAGCGCTGCGCCTGCCGCGCTTCAACCTTTAAGATGGCCGTACAGGGTTCTCAAGTGCTGCGCCCGTCACGCAAACAAATGGAATTTGTAGAATAATCGTACAAACAAAGAGCCCAACTAAACCCACCGCGCTGTGGCGAGAACACAATTTTGGTGTTGCGGGCCAGACGGTTTAGTACCCTACTAAACGCTCCGCGCTGTGGCGTGAGATCCATTTTGGCCGGTCGGCTTACATTCTAAGAAAGATTTTTTTTAGTAAGGTCTTTTTATCGAATTGAACCAACTATACGCTATACGCTGGCCATGTTTTTCCGCAAATTTCCACGGTTTTCAGGGTATAGTAGTCCAAGTTCATCAACTATACGCTCCGCGCTGTGGGAAAACGCACATCCTAGCTTGGCGGCGGTGCCTGCCACATGTTGACGTCCTCAAAGGCGGTTTCTTCCACAGTAGCTCCTGCCATGCGTGCCTCGGGCAGGCCTCGGTAAGCCTTGGAGCGCCTCGAATGCCAACAAACCTGCTTCATCATGGCTCCCAAAACAGGATCCAAAAAACCAGTAGAAACATGGCGGCCAGAAAGGGACCTCGACTGTACAAGAAACAAAGTGGGACGCAGAGAGAGAAAAAGCATGTATTAACACTTACGCTCATGCTAGTGCGTCGCAAATCTGCTTGCAAAACCTCTGCGGGCAGCAGCAAAATTCTCCGATGGCTGACCCCACTTTTGGGTCCAAATCTGGACCCCAAAACGGGGCCCAAGCAAAGACCTAAAAGAAGGAATGAAAATGTGATCCAATTCTGGACCCCATTTTGGGGTCCATATTTGGACCCAAAAATGGGGTCAGCCATCGGAGAATTTCGCTGCTGCCCGCACATGTTGTGCAAGCAGATTTGCGACCCTGCAGCTTGAACATGAATGTCAACTCATACCTTTTTCTCTTTGTGCGGCCCAAGTCCGGTTGCTACTGTACAAGAAACAAAGTGGGACGCAGAGAGAGAAAAAGCATGTATTAACACTTACGCTCATGCTAGTGCGTCGCAAATCTGCTTGCAAAACCTCTGCGGGCAGCAGCAAAATTCTCCGATGGCTGACCCCACTTTTGGGTCCAAATCTGGATCCCAAAACGGGGCCCAAGCAAAGACCTAAAAGAAGGAATGAAAATGTGATCCAATTCTGGACCCCATTTTGGGGTCCATATTTGGACCCAAAAATGGGGTCAGCCATCGGAGAATTTCGCTGCTGCCCGCACATGTTGTGCAAGCAGATTTGCGACCCTGCAGCTTGAACATGAATGTCAACTCATACCTTTTTCTCTTTGTGCGGCCCAAGTCCGGTTGCTACTGTCAAAGTCCCTTTATCGCAGCCATGTTTTGACCACTTTTTTGGGCCCTGTTTTAGGGCCATGATGAAGCAGGTTTGTTGGCATTCGGGGCGCTCCAAGGCTTACCGAGGCCTGCCCGAGGCACGAGGACAAAGCGAGGCTCACGGGGACTCGAATCTATATACTATGGGGGTACGCCCATGCGTCACCGCAAAACTGCCTGTTTTGGGGCCCTGGTTTTGGAACCTCATTTTGCTCAATCTTGCGGCCGCTTCTTGCTACTTACATGGGGGAAGGTTTTGGCGGCAGCAGGTTCCGAGTCCTTTATGGTGGAGAAATCTATTGCAGGTTCTGGTGCGCGAGCTGAACCACTTCAAGCAGCAGCGCAAAGCGTTGCGACAGGCATCTCAACTGTGTTGCTTTGGCTTGCAGATGCAATTCGTCACTGTTTTCTGATGTTGGCCCTCTTGAGACCATCGCGGAGAACAAGACAGAACAGAAATCGGCAGCAAAGCGCCGCCAGCGGTTGCTAAAAGCACCCCAACAGCCGCCAAGCTAGGATGTGCGTTTTCCCACAGCGCGGAGCGTATAGTTGATGAACTTGGACTACTATACCCTGAAAACCGTGGAAATTTGCGGAAAGACATGGCCAGCGTATAGCGTATAGTTGGTTCAATTCGATCAAAAAACCTTATATACTTAAAAAAATCTTTCTTAGAATGTGAGCTGACCGGCCAAAATGGATCTCACGCCACAGCGCGGAGCGTTTAGTATGACCCTGACGACTCAGATACAGACATTGAACCAACGGGACCAACCATCACAGAAAAAACAGGCGAGGATGCGTCAGCTGACAGTGACCAATCGGTCTACTTTGACGCCCTAGAGGCCGAGGATGATACTCCCTACGTCCTACAAGGCGCTGAGCCTCCCCCCAGAGAGGAGTGGGAAATTGCCGCGCCTATAGATTTCTCCAATGTCCAGGGGGTCTTGCAAATAAGCCACCAACTAGACGAACTTTTCCTGTCGGAAAAAGAAATTGAAACCCCACTCGGCATGGACGACATCAAGCAAAAGTGGAAGTGGGCAGATGTCGGCTCTCGTCGAATGCCCCGGTCACCCCTGACATACCCAGCCATCATGGTGGACGAAGGGAATGGAATCCGCCGCCCCGCAGCCAGCCAGGTCCATCATAGGACACTCTTCCAGTGGATAGTAGACAACCTCTCATGGGTATCGCAGTATGACACTGTCTATGTCTTTGTGGACAACCGCACGCTGTCAGGAACCAATCCCCCTGCCTACTGGCAACATTTTGCACCATGGATCAAAGGCAGATGTGCAGTCACTGGCCCCTACCGGGAAAAAACAACTGCTATCCATTTCCCCATAAACGCTGATACAGGATTGCATCAGGTCCATTATACCTGGGCTGGTGCTGCAGTTCTAGAGGCACTGTGCTTAGTCTTTCCCACTGTGAACTTTGCACTGATAGACTCTGATTGCGTGCCGACCTCCCTCTTCGAGATAGCCGAACTGGTCAACCTCATGACGGATAAGGCGAGCAGAGCCGAAGCAATGCAACACTGTACTATGGCCAGTTCCAGCCAGTGCCCGCCGGCAGTCCTCCTCACAACCGAAGCCAAAGCCGAGCTCAATGCCGGATTGATCATTGTTACAGGGCACATCCCGACCTGTGCAGCAGATGTCGACATGGGCCAAGAAACCCCAGATGTTTGCATGCCACCAAGTGATGCCCCCGGCTCCTCCTCGAGTGATGCACCTGCCCCTAAAGCACGACGAATAGCCCACTCTGACAACAGCAGATCGGCAGACGAATGGGTCACCGCGCTTTATAACAGCCGAGCCAGTTTCCTAGCCACTACAGCCGTGCCAGAAGACCCCGCGGAAGCGATAAGAGGCGGACTAGTTCTCACCCCTTTACTAGGATGCAAGGCCAGAACCCCGCTTGACTGGACACATGCCTGGGCAATGCTAGGTGAATGGGCTGGAATCATTGCATTCCCTATCCCGGAGCAAGGAGAATGGCCGCGTCACGGAGATGGTCGCTACTTACGACCGGACTTTGTCGAGCGAACCCCGCCCTTCCTCACCTGGGCGCGCCCCATATTCGAGCAAGGAGCACTCTCCCCCATGTCTGTCTTCCCAGCCAACTTCCCCATACTCTGCCTCCCGGGGGACAAACTTTTTCAAAGCAAGGAGTTAGACAATGGGTATAGCCTGCCACCGATAGTACATGCCTTCCATGGGAGCAAAGTAGGCCTGGGGCAAAAGCTCCAACAGTGGCAAAGCAAAGGACTGCAACCGCTTGCTGTTTCACTCATAGGGGTTGATGAAGCACCCCCGCTATGGACACACCCCACAGGCTGCGATTTCGTCAGAGGAAGCAAATTAATAGCCAGGCCACATGTCTCACAAAAGCGCAGCCTTACCAAGACGCAAGTATTGCTGCTTCAGAGTCTTTGGACGCCAGTGGAAGCCCCTAACTGCAACAACGACCACACACCCTGGCCTAAGACCTGCCAGACCGCCCATGTCTTTTGCGGACAGCAAGCTAGCCTCCAACTGCCTACTGCCCAAATTCTCCCTCTTCTGGAAGCACTGCAACGACGACTGGGAATTGACCCTAGCAACGCAGAATTGGCCATCAACGAAGTTCTTGCTAGCCATGCCGACCCTCAATACACTGAATGGAAGATCATTGTCATGGACAACACCACCTGGCAACTCAATCCCGCTGACCCAGGGTCCCTGGATGTTCAGTGCACTGGATTGGGTGGAGGAGAACTCGATGAAGAGTGGGATGTACTGCTAGCTTGCAAAAAGGAAGTACATGTGTATGGACCATCTCTCAGCAAGCAGGACGATTGGAATGCAAGAGCTGGCACAATTGCAGGAACTGCTCACACACAAGAATATTTGCTACTGCACATAGCCATGTTTCCAATTGGTGCTCACACCTGGTGCCGTGTCCTTGGAGTGCCCG
Organism: Cladocopium goreaui; assembly: GCA_947184155.2. NCBI lineage: Eukaryota > Dinophyceae > Suessiales > Symbiodiniaceae > Cladocopium > Cladocopium goreaui. The sequence goes on from CAMXCT020006596.1 coordinate 362,426, forward strand.
ACGCTGACCAATTGCAAGCACAGATCATCAGCCGTGCCATGAGATTGCTGCGCTTCTGTCCCATTACCCCGGCGCATACTTGGTGGACCGGCTCTTCTTGCGGCACTTGCAAGTACATAGAGCACTTGCGACACATAGAAAAAACTTACAACATACTTAAACTACTTAGAAAATTAAGCTTTTTTGTAATAAGTAATATACTTACAAATTAGTTATAAGTAACTTATAAGTATTTTAAGTAAATTCATGTTTTCTACAGGGCTCGTTTTCAGTCCTGCTTGTTTTCTTTTGAAAAAACATGTTTTCCTGGAAAGCACTGGAAAATGGACTCTCACAGCTTATTGCACACAGACTCGCTCACCTATAGCAGGCTGCAACAGTGAGACAAAACCTGGTATATTCTATTTAAATGCGGTAATTTGAAAAAAGACGTGTCTTTTTGTTCCAGTTTCACAGACGGAGCGAGATCAGGACGCTGGTGCACGTTGTCAAGTCAATGTGTGAAAATTTTGGTTTTGGTCAAGGATCAGGTAGCCTGAAATGAAATATCGGTTACTCAAACCTCCAAAAACACCTGATGTCAGGTTGATGTGAAGCTGATGTCAAGAAAAACGAGGCAACAGTTTGAAAGACTTCAGATATGCTTAAACAGTAGTGTGCATAAACGATGAAAAACATATGTAAAAATGTTTGCAACTAATGCAGAAACTAGGTGTCTTTGAAAAAGCAAAGCCAAAGTAAAAAAAACAGTGCATAAAAGAGTGTAAAAAGAGTGCGTAAAGAATGTATAAAGAGTGTATAAATATATAATGTATAAAGAGTGTATACAGAGTGTATAAAGAGTGTATAAATTGTGTGTAAATTGCGTATAAAGAGTGTATAAAGAGTGTATAAAGAGTGTATAAATAGTGTATAAATCAAAACCAGTTTGCACTTATACATGTATAAACCTGAAACGAAACCAAATTATACATGTATAAACCCCAAAAAAATGGAATTATACGTGTATAAATTTAAAAAACAAGAGTTATACATGTATAAAACATGTATAAATAATGTATAAAATGTGTATAAATCATGTATATAAAAATCTATGAATTATGTAAGCAAAATGTATTGTTCATCAACTGTGTATGCTTTGGTTTGAAAACATGCACTGCAACATGAAACCTTTCAGCTGCAACATCTAACACGAACAGTTTTGTCACTATCACAGTATCAACATACTTCATTCGAAAGCGGCTCAATGAGCCGCTATGTAACTTGCAAACTAAAATTGAATTTACGAATTGAACAAAACCAATGCACACAAAAGGGTCCCTGCATGGACCTGATTGCCTTTTTTGCTGACCACGATGTGGCACAACAGAAGCGCCGTCAGTCAGTGCCATATACATGAAAAAAAACTGAACTTCAAAGTCCATTACGCGTAAAAACGCGGCTCATTGAGCCGCGGCAATGACAGTGTAAAGAAACATGTATACTGTATGCAGATGTTTCTTCCAAAAATTGTGGACGCCGAAATATCATTGGCACTCCAGTGCTTTCCAGCGTTTTCTTTGCCCAAAATAATTTCACTGTTGTTATTTCCATGCAAAAGGTTCGTGTTCAAAAAATAAGTTTGATATGGTCATGTCAAGTTTTGAATCATTTAACCAAACTTTTTCCTATAAAAATAAAAACATTGTTTCAGAAACCTTGAAAACCCTATGTACTGTAAGTAACTTCTATGTAATTTTACTTATGTTTTATGAAACAACATGAACTACTTATAAAAACTTAGCTAAGTATGCTTAGTCGCACAAGTTACTTGTAACTTGCATAACATAGACCGCACACTTGAACTACTTAGCCTTCTTACAACCTATGTTGCGGCACTTGTAACCGGGTTACAAGTTAGTTGCAACCACTTGCAAGTGCTGTAACCAAGCCCGGTCCACCAAGTAGGAAACCGCCATGGCCAGGGTACAAGCATGGCCTGCGACTCTTTACTAAACTATTAGTTGCGCATCCATTGGTCGGGGTGCGCCTGCCCCCCGAAATCCGTCCAGTAGAATATCTCAAATTAACAGGGTACATGGTAGGTTCTCTTTTCATTCGAGGCCACAGCGCGGGCTCGTATGCAGGACTGGTATGGGAAACCATCCTCACGGAATTCCCAGACATTGAAGGCAAAACTGTGCTAGCAGCCATTGCTCTGCCACCAGGCACACAGACTGTCCCAGCTCCGACAGGTACACCTCATCCACCATGCAGATGACCGGCTTTGCGTATGGAACCCGTCTAACCAAGACATCAAACTGCTTCAACAACAGGGTTTCGCAATCACACACATCACAGGATGGCGAGCATACCCAGGCACTGCCCAACACAGCTATTCGCATTGGACACGAGTTGCCCTTCCAGAGGGACGACCGGACATGGCACAGCTAGAGGGTACCCCAGGTGTGCTTCCTTTTGAGGTTTACTCACAAGCTCCCCTCCGTCTGATATCATGGTGCAGCTTCGAGCTCCCAAAAGCAGCTAAACGACTTCTGCGTGAATTAGCAATTGTGTGCGAGCTGCCCGAGACCACAACACAGGCACTAGTCAACCATCGCCGTGCACAACCCATTGGTACAAACGGAACAAGAGGCAACTCAGTATTTGGCCTCGTTGGCAACTGTCACCATTGCGTCAAGGGCCAAATTGCTCACCTATACCACCATGGTCCAACACTTCCTCGGCACCCTGCAACTGCCCATGGCTGTTTACATGCTAGACTACTATCTGCCAATGCTCAGCCCCAATGAAGGCAATAATGAGACAGGGCTCACAATGCAAAGTGCTGGACCTATCCGTCAACCATGGCAACAAATTACATTCGAATGGGACAAGATGCATTTGCGTTCCGACACCCGAGCCTCGGCAAAACGGAAGTCTTCAGCCTCCTAGCGAGCGATGCACACCACCACAAAGTTAGCCCTATCGGCACGGGAAGACTCGTTGCAATGGTGGGCACCGCAGATGCTCCAGCAGACGACGGCAGAGACCTACAAATCCTTTTTGGGTTAGTCCTTGCCATCACACCACGCACATCCCAAAACAAGGATGAGCGGGCACCATGGCTTGATGTACTTTGACATCGTCCTACGCTACCATAAAACACACTACATTAAGTAAGGCCCCCTAAAAAGGTTGTTATAATCACCCCCCACCTCCTCCCTTCCCCTATTGACGCCGGCAAGCTTACCACAGTATTAGCTACAATGGATAGTGGTCAACCATGGGTACCCCATGGTGACAAAAATTCAGAACCACGGTCTTAACAATGGCTAATGTCATGCATGGCAACCGTGGGCACCCCACGTTAGCCCTAGTAGCTTACTGAAACTGCACGGACTGACTGGTGCAGAGTTTATCACGGCTACTGGTGCTACTGGATGCGGCATTTGCAGGGAGTGGGTCACTACTTTCGGCTGGTTTCATCATTTGGGCAATAAGTGGATGGCTTTGTTTTTCGCGCAGGATCCTGGTCATTTCGCGAGTGAAGGCTGCAGGGTCATCAACTAGTGCCTTTGCTTCCGCTAGTGGCTTATCCAGGACAATGGCGATGAGCATTTCGCCACCATCTTTCTGGATCAGGGCTGGTCGGCCGGCTTGCACCTCTGCAAGGATTGCCACTGCCTTGTTTTCGCACAAGGTGCGTTCCCATTCCTCTAGGGCTCTTTGAGCTAGGGTGTCAGTGTTTGGTGAGGCCTTGTGAGCTGCCGATGTCCCTAACGCGCGTATGAAGGGGCTGTCAGGTAGCGTGGGAGATGGTAGATTTGTGATAGCCGCTACTGCACGTAAAATGTCACTTGCTTTGATTTCATACGAAGGGGGCGTTTTCTTTCCAATGGCAGGCTCAGAATCAGCCCATAGTTGCTGCAGCGTGTATCCTGGTTTTGGCTCCATGTACCTTCTGTTCCATACTGCATCGTGAGACCATTGAGGTGCGTCATGGTTGATTTCAACTGAGTCTCTTTTCATGTCATATTCTTTGAGCATGTCGTCTAGTTCTTGCTGGCTCGCGGCTCGATGAATACAACATTGTCTGACGGCACCATCAATGTGCAGTGGCCATCCTACGGGCATGTGGGAGTCCTCAAGGAGTCCATCCCCATTCTGCTCGATGATTGTGCCCAGCATAGGGACATCGATTGTTGCCTTCAGGCTAACCTGTGGACGTTCAAGCGATGGGAACTCCGGTTGGTCTTTCATCGGCAGCACCTCTTCCTTAATAACTAACTTCAGCCCGTGCAGTGGCTGGGGCTGTTGCCCTTGAGGGTCTTGGTTGGGTTGGGGCGTGGTATCTTTGGGTGCTGCAATGTCTTCAAACCAGGTGGGGCGGACCGACTGGACGCCTATGGCACTGGCGGAACTTGCGCTTTTGATGCTTTCTCTGCGCAGGCTGTGGTACACTGGAGGGATCATCCATGCCGGCACAAACACTGTGATGAACTGCACGTTCCAGTGATGCATCTTACCTGACCATCGATCACTCTAGTGTATGATTCGGAGCGGTCAAACGATGCTGTGACTTTCAAGCCGAGTATAGCTCTCTAAACCAGTATTCCTTGAGCAACATAAAGGAAAGATGAGGTGCCCTCACTTCCAATACGTGCGTTGTTGGTATTAGAAAGGCGCCAGTCCAAGGCACCGCTCTCACTGCACCTGCGCCTGGCACGGAACCCAAACGGTCGCCTGAAGAAGAAGCGAGAGACGTCCTTGCAGTAGCTGCCAAGAATCAGCCCGAAGATGGGCCAAACACAAGAAGAGCAGCTGTCCGCGCATGCAAGTACTTAAGAGCCATGGTCAACCAATATGAGACCACCATCCAAGCCGTGCATATAGCCGCCCGCACCCATACGCAAAAAAGCAAGGGCACGGTAGGACCAGCAGTTGGCTATCGCCCGCAAGGAGAAGCCCTCCCTGTTATCTCCGCAGACCTGACCTCCGAATTACTGCATTGTCTGTCCACGCTCCCAGACCCATGGCCCCTGGCCAAGATCACCATAGACATGGAGAAACCGAGCCAGTGGGTCTCAAAGTTGTGCAGACTTTACTTTGCTGATGAATATGCCAAGCGAACAGTTGGACTGCCCTCACGTAGGCATGTCCCGGACATTGCGGGTGCACTTCGAGCAGTCCAAGCCATCCTCCCCAAACTCGAAGTCAAAATGATTGAATTTTTAGCTGAGTGGATGGTCACTCTTCTAATGCCAGCCTCGCACGTATTGGAAGTGAGGGCACCTCACCTTTCCTTTATGATGCTCAAGGAATACTGGTTTAGAGAGCTGTACCTAGGCCTGAAAGTCACAGCATCCTTCGACCGCTCCGAATCATACACCAGAGTGATCGATGGTCAGGTAAGATGTATCACGCCTGAAGTTAAGCCGCAGAATTTGCAGGTCATTTGGAATGTGCAGTTTATCACAGTTTTTGTGCCGGCATGGATGATCCCGCCCGTCTACCATAGCCTGCGCAGAGAAAGCATCAAAACCGCTAGCTCTGCAAGTCCCATAGGTGTCCAGTCGGTCCGCCCCACCTGGTTTGAAGACACAACACCCAAGGATACCGCATCCCAACCACCTCACGACCCTCAAAAAGAACAGCCCCAGCCACTACACGGGCTAAAGTTAGTTATCAAAGAAGAGGTGTTACCGACGAATGACCAACCAGAATTCCCATCGCTCGAACTGTTGGCTGGCAGAGACCTTTTAGCACCTGACACATGGAAGTGCAAACGTGCGTAAGTTAGCCTCAAAGCAACTATTGATGTCCCTATGTTAGGTACAATCATAGAGCAAAATGGTGATGGACTCCTGGAAGGCTCCCACATGCCCGTGGGATGGCCACTCCACATTGATGGTGCTGTCAGACAATGTTGTATTCACCGAGCCGCTAGCCTACAGGAATTAGATGATATGCTCAAAGAATATGACATGAAAAGGGATTCAGTTGAAATCAACCACGACGCGCCTCAATGGTCCCATCATGCAGTGTGGAACCGCCGGTACATGGAACCGAAACCAGGATATACACTGGAACAACTATGGGCTGACTCCGAGCCTGCCATAAGCAAGAAAACGACCACGTCATATGAAGTGCAAACAAATGACCTCTTGCGTGCAGTAGCGGCCATTCAGCATCTCCCGTCCCGCATGCCACCCGATAGCCCCTTCCTAAGAGCGTTAGGGACAACAGCTGCTCTCAAAGCCCCACGACAAACTGACAGGAATGGGAACGCACTCTGTGTGAAAACAAGGCAGTGGCAATCCTCGCAGAGGTACAAGCCGGCCGACCAACTATAATCCACAAAGATGGTGGCGAAATGCTCATTGCCATTGTCCTTGACAGGCCACTAGCGGAAGCGAAGGAACTAGTTGATGACTCTGCAGCATTCACTCGCGAAATGACGCGGATCCTGCGCGACAAGCAAACCCACCCACTCATCGCCCAAATGATAAGACCAGCGGAGAGCAGTGATCCACTCCCCGCCACTGCTGCAGCCAGTGGTGCTAGTAGCAGTGGAGAACCTCGCACCACCTCACACGTGCAGTTCCAGTAAGCCACTCGAGGTAACGTAGAGTACCCAAGTTTCCCATCCATGCATTCAGCCTGTAACTTGACCTAGGTCGAGCGACGTTGTCACCATGGGGTACTCATGGTTGATTACTGCTAGTCCTGTACACAACCTCTTACTTTGGTGCTGCCACTGAAGACCTGCAAATGCTCAGGGCCGCAGCTGCTGAACTTCTTCTCGGCCGGAGTTGGATACGGCACGATTTGCTGGCTTATGTCCTTCGTTGGAGTGGAATATCCCCACTACTTGACCCGGGCCTGAGCATTCTAGTTTCTGCGCTAGGCCTGTTTTTGCGTAAAGGAGGAGAGCTTCATGAACTGTATAGTGAGTACCCCCCACCTGTCAATAGGCAGACACATCAAGTTAGAGCCCTGTGGCAGGCCTGGGGAGGAGCTACTAACTGCGGCTGCCTCAAGCAACGGAACTATCAAACATAGAATTGGTCAAGTGAAAACACTTATTCTACGTCATATGATGAAAGTTGCATCCAGTTATATCCGCAATAAAGTATTGGCAGCAGGGTGGACGGGAGGAGTCGGCTGGGCGTGCCTCTCCCAAGCTGTCTCAGCCAGCAAAAGATGGATCCCAAGTATGGCCAGATTTACCTTGCTCAGATGGGCTGTTAACGAAGATGACGATGATTGGCTGGCCCGGCGAGGTACGAGCAGAAGCAAACGCTGTGTTTACTGCTCGAACATTGGGCGAACGTACCCAATGGGTGGTTGCCAAGTGGCAATTTGTGAGAACTGCATCTCCAGCAAGCAGATTACTGCGTTTACCACTCACGCGGTGGCCCTGCCTGAGCCGAGAGCACCGGCCAATGTACTAAGCCAAAATGCAGCAATTCATACTTACCTTGTGTTGCCTGCGCCCAAGGAGACAACACGGTCGGACACTGGATACGATGGTGCCAGGTCCCAATCGTAGCTCTTAGGAACTTAACCAACGACGCCACCATTTCATCGCTATTGGACGGGTCGCGAAGGAGCAAGAAACACCTAGCAATTGCCACTAGAGTTGTTCACCAATATCGTATGTTATTACGAGAGGCTGGTGCTATGAGACATCAAGCTACTGCCCCTTTGGTGGAGACCGAAACTTGGATTAACAATCTTACGCATAAAGTTTATATGGATCTCCCTACAGATTTGAGGGTTGCCCACATACGAATGCAGCGGACCATTGCAGGTTGTGACCTTGATGACGCTAGTTTAGTATGTCTAGACAAACCTCCTCTACATATTTCGCATACGCTTGTCCCGGCACGAGTCTGTTGTACTACCAAGACGCATGATACAAACCATACAGTTGGAGTTGTCCAACTTGGAACAGAAGAAGCACAATTGATTCAACAATCCTTCCAAGTCGGCATTGGAGTCGTACCAAACGTTAAGTTAACTGTCTACCGATGCGGGTGTGGAGATTTCCACCTGAAAATTACTACCCTGATGCCGATAGGTGTAGACGAGGTGCTATGTAGCAATTTACAACAAGAAGCAGGTGCCTTGATAGTTCAATTTGATGGTTCTTGCCATGCAGATAAAGGAGTTGGAGGGGCAGGGGCAGCCTTATTGGAACTGCAAACACAAGGCGTAACTCTCCTGCAATGGAGGGCTCTAGCGCTGCCCAAGTGCCCTGACAACATTTTTGCTGAAGCTATGTCTGCAAACCTTGGCGCTGACCTGCTTAGTGAAGAACTTGTGAGAAGGAAATTTGCAGTCCAGCGAGCGTACTTACAAGGGGACATCCTCCCAATCATTAAACATTTGGCCTTTGCAGGACGCTTTCGAAGAATAGACCTACAACCAATTATACAACAAATAAGACGAAAGCAAGCCAATTTTTTCGACTTTGGCACCTGGATGTACCGCCCCAGAGAAGCAAATATAATCGCTGACTATTTGGCGGGAATCGCCAGTCGCGCCGCCTCTGAGTGTGTGGAGGACCAAGTGCACCCCTTTGAAGTACCGGCCCCAACCGCGTATGTCATGGCAATGCAAGCCGGGGCCATAGTACTGGAAGAACGGCCTAGTGGAGAGACCATACTCCTACTAACTGAACTCCCAAGTAATGGATGGCCACAGGTACGGCAGTTTCTCACACAGACTGTTGTTGAGCGCTACAAGAGCGAACTAGAAGCCTACTTAGCGAGTACAGCAAATCTCACTCGACAACGTGTGGTTGAATACATGCCCACATCACTTGACAATCTAGGTCGGCTATACGGCCGTGGCCCTTGTGCACAACGACTGCCACGCACATTGCGGCTTTTGATATTCGGTCGAACACATCAAGAAGTTGACATGGCTGGTTCCTTTTATGAAATCATGAGGCGCCTTAGCCAGGACTCCCACCTCCCGACCATTACTGATCTTCGGTCAGTTCTTAACGACTTGCTAGGATTAGCCCCCCAAGAACAACGGCAGTCGGCGATCAAGAAACACCCACTTATTGTGATGAATGCTGGTGCATCTTTTGCCTGTGCCAAGCTGGAACGAGATCTAGGCTTCTCTTGCCCAGTGCCGTTAGTGCATCTTAGCACCCTAATTGAAAGCGCCACCCGTAAGCTTGTTGGCACTCATCTGCCCAGACTAAGGCCTAGCTATCACACCAGTGATAAAGGGGCGACATTTCGCGTACTAGAATGGCACGAAGAATGTGTTATGCTAACCTTCTATAAAGAGCTCACCAGACGAGTGCACCTTAAATCTGTCATTTGGTTGCATGATGGGCTCTGGATCCCTAAAGAAGTTCCCTTAGAAACCATCGTGACGGCTGAACAAAGCATGCTCCAACAGTTCCAACTAGAACAAACTCCATTGTTTCGAATAAAGGACCTGGTAACCGAGACGGAAGAACTGGTAGGTATGATGAACAAAGAATGCCACAACCTCGGTCATGGGCCCGCAATCCCGCATCAGGGGGATAGAGCAGTTTCAGCAATTCCACAAGACAGGGGTAGAATTCGATGGAACACGCAAGCGCCAACAGCAGGGTATGAAACTTTTGTAGAGCGCACTGCTAAACGGCGTAGGACATTGCGCTAACAGAGGCCGATTGCTCCTAACAAGTATTGCACCTGCCGAATGCAAGAACCAGGAAACAGTCAGCGTACACTGACTACACGAAACCACAGGAATGAGCAGCATGTCAAGAGTTGACGCTTCTAGTATTAGCTACCACTCAACCCACCACATCTTTTGGATAATGATTCCTCTCTTCCAGCCGACGGACGCAGTTGAAGAGTTCCTGGAGCTTCCACCCGTTATTTCAGCCTCAGCGTGTATGCTCAAGCCGGCCGGCTCACCTTGAAGCTAGGCGATTCCGAGCGCACTGAGCTTATGAGTGATGGTGGGCACATTCATCCCTCTCAAATGCGAACCATGGCAAGCAAGGTAGAGGTGAGTAGGAAGCATATTGGCTCTCGAGATCAATCTGCTCGAATCAGCGAGATCAAAAGCTCCCTTGAAGAGATCATCGCCACCCTGGACCCGAAGAAAGCAGAGATACATCAAATGCTAGAACACTTGACTGCGGCCCACAAGGCGATGGAGAAGGCTTGCACCCTTATCCCGGGTAACGAGCAGACGCAGAAGACCCTGGATGTGTCTCCCAGACGGAAGCAATCAGTGACCATGATAGAGCGATCTCTCTGTTTCCATCAATGGCAAGCCCAACGACGCAGCACAACCTGCTCGACGAGTGAATTAGGATCGCGTTGTCGAACACCAGCCCGCCGACAGTTATGAACTAGCAAGCGATCAGCCAAAAGCAGTGGATACTTCGGACTGTTGTGTGCAAAGGGGATATAATGCTAATAAAGTAGAGATCTTTCACAATGTACATACCTAATATGCTGCAACTACTCAGGTTGCCCAAGGTTATGAGTCATCAATTGATTTTTATGCCTGCAGCAACGTGAGGTTCACTCGCAGACACTCTGGCTCAAATATCCACGAGACTCAATACTCTACAGTGCTTGTTATCTATAGTGAGGCAGTAGTGAGCCTCATTGTTTATTGAATGACTACCCAGCAGGCATTGGGGGTTTCTTCTTCCTTAGAATTCTATTTAGATGGGACCCCCCGATAGAGTGTAGTCAGTACTGCCCAGGCCACAATTAGGATTTTCATGTGAGAAAACAGCGGGGTGCCTGTGCACGGTGTTATTCCGACCATAGACGTGTCGGGGTCTCACCTGCCAGGTTTCTACCCGCAGTACCCTCGCAACAGCCACCTCACGTAAAGAAAGAGATTTCCCTATTCCTGTACAGAGTGACACAGTTACATGATATCTTTCACGAACAGTAGTTCACCAACGACAACTTTGAAGCCATGGAGGAGGCCAAGCTGATCCGAATGGCAACAGCCATCAGCGAATACACCATCAGCAGTATGCTGCGAGAAACGGCATCCGAAGCAGCCGAGACACTAAATAAAGCTGCTCCAATAGCGCGAACCCTTTTATGTGCACCACAACAACTGCTGAATGATATTGCTGAAGCACAGAAGGCACTAGAGCAGTTAGAAAGAAGCGCAGTTTCCTATCAGAAAGAGCGTGCAGCAGATGTGGCTGCTGCACGGAAAGATATCATGCAGCACTGGCACCCACGCAGGAAAGAGGAGCTTGGATCGAATTTCACTACGGAACCACGACAGTAAATAGGACACCTCTTGTGCTAAGAGACTGCTGCAGCAGGAAAGTGAGCGCGCGCTTGGCATTCTAGTGTATGTCATCTGGAGTACAAAGATCACTCGGAAACGCCTTTAACCCTGGAATTATCGGTCTTATTCGATGATTTCTCACTAGGCATCATTCACGTATCATTCATGTGACCCAACCAAGTAAGCGGTTGTCATGTAACAATTCTACTTGTTTGTACCAATTGATTGATTGCATGTTAAGCTTGCCTCAGCTCACCCTCTCAGTGGCATTTGCTGATATAACCATCTTGTCCTCCTACGGCTCTCAGCACCAGTAAGAAGAGTTGCATTCGCTGAAGAGTGCAGGTTGTAAGCTTAAAGTATGACTGATGTTATTTTCTGGTCGCTTACAATCCTTAAACTTTTCAAGTCTGCTGCATCCGTGTGACTGTTTACATATTATACTTCTGGTGGCTCCTATCAACTAAGGCTTTATGAGTTAGATGCAACACCACTACCTGTACACGGTGCTCCTCTGACCGTAGACGTGTCGGGTTGCACCTGTCGGGTCCCACACTATTTTACAAGCACACTACAGCCGCTACCAATACATGATAACACTACTTGATCAAGCGAACTATTCGGCACATCCTCTGGAAAGGAGACATGACAAGGGCGCATCACCTTACATCGTAAAGCTCTGTCCTAGCCATGGCATCCCCGTCAATTACGTTCCTGGAGAATTACCATTGGAAGGGCTACACGGTCGATACCATTGTCAATAACTCTAACACTATGATGTGTTTGCACCGAGGAAATTTTCCAACGCATCGACACTGCAGAAATATCGAAATAGGGTGTGTTCCCTTCAACCTGCTGGAGGCATGGGTATGGATCCAAATGGAAAAGTGGAACATCCTGTGGGCAGATGATGAGACTTGGCTCCCACCGGACGAAAATGTGCTATCACGAGAACGCCTACCTCATGGCTTCCATAAAGTCATTACCCATGACACAGATGAGGAGTACCTACAGGAGTGGGTTGAGGTAGCTGGCAAAGGCTTTTATCCCTTCGCGGCTGAGATCCGACACTATGGCTATGCTTGCTGGGCAAACTCGCGCCGCTTTGCCATTGTAGCGTGAAGTGCACAACAATGCACTATCATTGCAGAAGTTATGCACGCTTACAATTTGTTGGGTAACCGCATCGAGGTATATGCCCCCCAGGCAGACGGAATTGCTCTCACAGATCGCACAAGAATCAACCGAGCGATTCACGAGGATGATCGTTCAAGTTTTGATTTTCGGCAATCCCAAACCTGCCGCGATGCAATTGCGGGGAAATTCCCCAACAATGCCAGTGAGGAGGAAAGATTATTCCACCTCCGTGAAAGGATCACCCTTTTGCAGAAGCAGCACAATGACGCGATCCATGAAGCAAACAGAGCCAGTTATCAGGTACAGCAGAGTTGGCAGATGCTCAGTGAAGCCTATGCGGCGCTGTTTGCGGGGTAACCTGCACCAAAACAGCCACTGACTTTGCCCTGTGATGGTGGAGAGAGACGTTAGAGTGATCTTCCTGAAAAAGTAGGGCAGCTGGTGGCATCATTAGGATAGTTACCACTGGGTTGTTTGGTCTCTGCACTAATAATCTGGTCAAGACTAGCCATGTTCACACTTGTGCCCATGCCTTTTTGTGCACATGTCTGTTTTGTCGGTTTCGGCTGATTAAGTGAGGCAGTAGCCTGGGTGGTAGTAGCCAAGCGGTAGCTGAAAGCATAATAACTCTAGGAATCACCTGTTATCAGCCCCGGACTGCTTTTAAGTTGCTCTGAATCTTCTACTAGCGAATGGCTTTCTGTTCCAACATGACTACTCCTTCTTCCCCCTGCCCCTAGAAACATGCAGCAAACATTACAGTACAACCTCGGTTGCAAGCCTCATGGCCCATGCGCGCTTCAGACATGATCGTCATCAAATACCATCGTCAGTCAGAGTGCTTATGCATGGCCTGGAAGCAGCCCAGGAATTGACCACTACACTAAGAGACCTGCGCCGTACAGTCAAGCTTCTGCAGAGTGGTCTTGTCATATTATTTCCGGACGAGACGTCTGGGTTACAGCTGCTGTACAGCACACTTGACAGAGACCTCATGCAAGTGGAACGCACGAGTCAATTTATCACCCATCAGCTTCTTATAGCGATGGCAGAGACACATCATGACATTGTACGATTGGCAACTTTCTGTAGCCCGGCAGACAGAGGAGTCTGGATTAACCGGCTTTTCTTGATTCCCGCAGGTTCAAATTCCTTAACTGATGGTTCTGGCAGATACCCTGTCCCTCTCGACGCTCTCCCATTTCGAATTGTGGTCAGGACTGTCCTCATCTCGGCCAGCTTGGGAGGTTACATTGATACAGATGCGCTTGCTGCGCCCGTCTCATCTCTGGTTGAGTTAACCTTTGCGCTACTACGAGTTAATAGACCCTGGAACATCAGGACATGGACGGAAGTCTCTGACGGATTAGATACTGCTTTTGTCTCGGTGGCCCAAAGTACCCTACTCAGAGATATCGTTAGAGAACTCCAACCGCATGTGCGTGTTCAGATCCTCATGCAGGATCCACCTACTGCGGTGGTGAGTGACTCCACCAGTGAGCTGCTGTCTCCAAGGGTAGTTCTACTGTGAAAAATGAGCAGAAGATGAGTGTGACAATCTGATCATGCAACATAGAATATCACTAGTGCTGCGCTAGTCTACTGCTACGTCAACATGCAGAGTCAGCCTGCAGCTATTTCATTCTCAAAACAGTTTGGGCTCAAAACGCAGCAGCTATGAATTTGACACGCTTGCATTTCAGATTGACCCACTCTCACCTGGGTAATGTTATCAGTTTCCTGCTATGAGCCTAGTGCACCAATAGTACAAGTATAACTATTCAAGTTTTTAACTCTAGGAACTACCTGACACGGTGTCTCTCTGACCGTAGACGTGTCGGGTTGCACCTGTCAGGTAGTAGATGACCCCTTTTTTATTTAGTTTAGTTTGAATCATGGCCTGTTCCCCGGTGTACTATAAGTACCCTCTCCCCTTACTGCCACCCCCCTTCCTCGTTTAGTTTTAAGTTGTGCATCACTAGCGTGCAGGTGTTTTTCTAGAAGATTCTCTGGCTCATTTCCCTGAGGTTTTTCCCACTGACGGCTCTCGAAAACGGCCTAGTTACCTAGTATATAAGGGTTGACAAAGTGGACTCAAGATACTAGATTAACTCCTAGACATGAAGCACCTTGATGCAGTTGATGGGGAGTTAGCGGCAGTCTCAGCTGAAGAACGGCCAGCCGAAAGTATTATTGGACAGAATTGAACTTGTAATACTTATACTGCGATCCCGCGATGCTGAAGTATGGACAGCCAGCACAGCAACGGCTGCAGCAATTGGACTTGATGCCGCACGTTACCAAGAATATATCCTGCTCTCCAATGGCTTGGTACAGCGCACTCCGTGCGAATTTTCCCTGACGGAAGAGGACATCAACTATATAGATGATCACTTGCTCGACCAGCTCTGTCTGGAGGGCATAACGATCACGGATTCCTCCACGGTCCGAGTGGCAAGAGTATTTGTTCAGCGAAGCTATACAGAGCTTGCATGTTTTCGCTCTCTTTTCTAAAAGCATGGATAGGTGACATACGCCCTGCGGAGAAAAAGTGCAGAGTGAAGTGATGTAACAGTTCGCCCCCCTTTCATGTCGCTTTCCACCTCATGCACATGCTGATGGTTGCATGGCAAACAGTCCTATGGTAAGGTGGTACACTATACTGCTTCTCGGCTCAAACTATCCGTTCTCCAGAGCTATTGCAAGGCGGGGGCTCTCACACTTCTGGCCGTAGACGTGCTCAGGGGTGTACCCTCGTCTTGCCCCCCCCTCCTTCTCCCCTCCTCTGCCTGTCCTCCCCCCCTTTCTGCTGGTCCTTGCTGCCGCTCGCTCTCCTCTCCCCTCTGCTGACGCCCCTGTCTCCTCCCGCTGTACTGTGCCATTGCACCAATATCCTCTGTGGTTTGAACTTGCCCTACTGTCCCTCCTGACCTGCCTTACACCCATTGCTGTGCTCTTTCTTCTAACCCGCATACTGCACGGAAGTAGCCGGCGCTAGTTAGCTGAATTGCCATGACGCAATGGGTCGGAGATAAGTGGAGTTTGAAGGCAGGCCCACAGCGTGGCCAAATGAATAAGGATGAGCCAACTGAGGCCACAACCCCAGAGAATAACCCGGAACCCTTCCGCTGTGGCTACAAGGAGACCTTTGTCCAAGAATATGATGGCATCAAGGTGTACCACCACCAAGGCAGTTATCAGCATATTGGCCCGCAGGTCTACACGTTGGCCTTCTATGAATATCGGATGATTATCAACTCAGAATGCTGGAACATTATAATCGATGAGAACATGAAGGAACCTCCTGGCAACTTCCCGGGTTCCAACTCTATCAAACTTACGCACGATTTCTGCCATATTGATTCTGAAAGCAGTGATGATGAGTATACTAGCTTCAGTTTCGTGGAAATGGGAGGCCGTGTTATTTGGCCCTTTTACACCACGGAATCCTTTCAGGAAGACTTGTGGATCTGGGTCAGTCCTCGTCGATTTGCCATCATCTCGAATCATCCGCATAATGAAAAGCTGAATCACTTCTACTCAAACAAGATGCATGAGCATCATATTCTAGCCAACAGAATGAAGTGCTGGCACATCCATGCAGTGAATATAGAAGGCAGTAAGAAGACGGATTGTCTCATTGCTCTCAATGACGATTCAAGGATAGATTGGGCTGACAAAGAAACCTTCACCACAGGATTTGAAGACAAATATGATATGCGACCGACGACACAGAAAGGAGTAATGTCCCATGGGAAGCGCAAACACCCAGGCCCCTTGGGGCAAGGCGGTGCCAGGCCCTTTGACGCTACCGGTACTTATAGTGCCCGAGACATGCAAGCTCTCAATGCTACCTTTGCCAATCCAGACAAGGAGGTCTCCTCATCATCAGAGAAAACGAAGGGACCAGCAACAACCGTGCAATGGACGTGTGGACAAGTGCCACCACTTGCACCCAAGGTAGATGGAGGTGACAGGAAAGAATCTCAAATTGCCTATGCAAGAACCCTGCTCACAGTGTTTCAAGAGGCAGTGAATCAAATGGCAACGGTCGTAGAGAACCTGGAGCAAATCCAGACAGAAGGGGTGGCCGAAGGTAGTGCGAGCTCCATGAAGGAGGCCGTGCAAGAGCAACCACAAGATGAGAACCAAGCTGCTCAGGAAGAGAAGCAGCAACAGGACTCCCACCAGTGAATATGAGCAGTATGTTGGATGTCCATGATTGTAGCGAAGACTACTAACATGCATCCGTCTGCCGGTGTCTCAAAACAAGGCGTGCCTTGCTGATCGAGAGTTAGCCATTAGGAGTTGGCAAGGGGCTGTAGAACTGAAACAATGAGCACCGACCTGCTCGTATTGTAATGAAGTTCTTTCATTCTTCGGTTCCCCTTGAGGTACATCCTAGGTGATCCCCCCTTGTTGTTTCTTTACTTTCCGCTGTTTCTGACTGTTTCTGGGGTACATTCATGCTCAGCACTTTCGTTTTTCGATCGCAGCTGTTTTGCATCCTGTGTGGGGATTAGGGGATAAGATTAGCTTAGGACTAACTGATATGCCTGCCCCTGAGGATTTACCTTCCCTCTTGATTACCACAATAAATAAATTGCAATGCGAGTGACTGTGCGCCATGGCATTAACGGCGACGAAGAGCTGACCATGCATGTAGTCGCTGGGGTAACAGTTGGATGGGATCTGATGGAGAAGATGGCACGGAAGCTGGCCTTAGATTCACCTTTTCAGATTGTTTTCTACTTAAGCTGTACTGCGGAGATGCTCTCTCCGGTGCGAACTATCAGTTCGCAGATGGCGCCCACAGACTCAGAGGTATGCTATCTGGTGCAAAAGCTACAATATCCAACCGCCGAGCACTACCAAACGCTAATGACAGCGGTATATGAAAAAGATGTCATTGAGCTACTCTACCTTCTAGGCCAAGGAATTGATCTTACGTGGAATGGCCCAGATGGCGGAGACACCAGCTCACTGCTCACAATGGCAATCTTCCGAGACAACGACAGTGACACATATAAGTTCCAAGCCACTAAGGATCTGCATTTTCCCAGGCCTGGGGTCAGCCTTACGTATCTGCTTTTGCAATCGTTGGCTAACCCCAACATCCTCCCGCCAAAGCAGCAGCCGACGACTATGTTGGAACTAGCCGTTGAACTCGGTAACTCACACTTAGTCCAGCTACTCCTAGAAGAAAATGCAATGGTACACCCCGAAGGGGATGCAGTGCCGCCTTTGATGACGGCAGTTCTGCACCGACACAAGATAAATGTGCAATTGCTATTAGAGGCGAGGGCAGATCCGTGGAGGACCACACCCATTGTGTCGCTATGTGACCATCCATGGTACTGGTTTGGCTTCTTGTCACGCCATGAATCTGTTAACGCGGTACAAATATCTTTTGTCCAAGGTCCGGAAGATACAGTGGCTGATCTCCTCACCAATACGGCTTCAATCCAACAAAGCGTAGGTGAGACTCAACATCCAAATTATGATGACACTGCCATGACGGATCACGCGAAGATCCTCCTAGGCAATTTAGTCCAGAAGTATTATAGTTCCAGGCCGCACATCACGAGAGGATGCTATACAACGCATCGATGGCGACGTGTTTTGGAAGGCCTGTACCTACCCGTTCGAATCAGAGAGGAACTTCGTCGCCCTGGTGGGTTGGCCCACCCAGGCACACTTCTGGATCAGCTAGATTAAACTCACTCCTATAATGCCTTGAGAGCGCGGAGCAACAAAGGAGTGAGCGACGGCTGTCATTGAAGCTTTCTTGCTCAACTGAGGTTTGAACTTTATTCGTCTCTTTATCCCTGTGGACCTTTCTAACAGTCTAGGATCATCTGTCACAATTGCCGTGCTTGTAACAGCCTCTGATTATTCTAAGGTAGACTTGCTGTAAAGCACGCGGAATGGATGACTTAACCAAGGCTCAAATCACAGGACTATATTGCAAGCCGTGCTTTCTTAAGGTAAGCTGCACGAATGAAGACGCCAATTGGCCACCCTAGGCATTGTTGACTAACCCATCAACAGTGACTTAGTGACATATGTAACCCACATCCATACACTTGGTGATCTGACCGATGACGGGTTGTTTCTAATGTGACTGTTTGCCTCTGACCACTATGGCTCAAGTTAGAAAATAGAGGTATATCCTGTTGCCCTAACCAAAGCCCACCTTGGCACGGCTTTCTGGCAATTGGCTTTGGTTTCCTTCAGACCGCTGTTAGGGCTGCTTTGCTAGTACTGGGTGCCTTTTTCATCCAGCTGTTTCACTCTCTCCTCCTCCTAACACTGGCCTTCTTCCTCCTGGGACTTGTAGGTACCTGACTTTTCTGGCCGTAGACTGGCTCAGGACTGTCAGTGCCTCCCCCCCCCTGGTACTGTGTGGTTGGTTTATAGCTGTTCCCTTCTGCCCCTGACTCCCCCCTTGTGGTTCTCCCCCTTTCTGGCTGTGAGCCTGTGTTCAACACCCTCGCCCCCTTTTGTTCTCCCTTCATTGCCTCTCTCCTTTTGGTGTTTTGCTCTTCAGTCTCTTTGCCTCTTGGCTATCGGATTGCCCTGTTTCGTCTGCTCTGTTTCTGGTTTGTTTGGTTTCTCTGTCTGTCTTCTTGTCCTGTTTTGGTGTGGTCGTGGGTCTGGTGCCTGGTCTTTCTGGCCGTAGACTGGTCCAGGATTTCCAGCGCCGTCCCTCTACAATTTGTTTGTTTCCTTCCCTTGTTCGCTTGTGTGCCTAGCTTAGCAATTGCCAATTGGGTCATCACTACTGATCATCATATCCCCCACAAAGATTCCAGTGTGGTATTTCTGGCCGTAGACTGGTCAGGAGTATCACCTTGCTGGCCCCCCAATTCATATCAGTTCAGCATTGTTTCTGGCCGTAGACTGGACCAGGGACTTTGCGACCCAACCTTAGGATGGATCTCCTTACAAGGCAGCAAGCACAAGACCACTGGTTTGAAGCTAATCCCCGAGCGAAATTTGATGACCTATTGGAAGCTTTAGACCTATACAAAGACATCTCGACGGAGTACGGTCTGAACCAGTCTGTGCATCAACATTGGCGGTTTGGAGACCCTCATAAGAAATCCGGAGACCCTGATCGACACGACTATGAGATAAAAGTTGTGAATGGTGTGGAAGTAACTCCTGGACCAGTGTGGCACAGCCTGTATCGATAGATTATCAGCCTAGCTGATGAATTTCTATCCTTCCAAACAATATACCTCATCACCGATGATCGAGATCTGTTGACAGCAACTGTCTCCAGCACTGCAGGGCTTAGTCACTGGCCTATGGTCGCGGCATGGTGGAAGGAGCGGATACAATATGTAGGCCCGTATGGGGAACGTACCACTGTGGTATTTGTGCCTGTATCGGCAGACACTGGTCTGTCTAAAGTGCATCCAACGTGGGCAGGAACCTATATTCTTGATGCGTGTGTCTTTCTTTTCCCAGATATCAACTTTGCTCTCATTGATAGTGACTGTGTGCCAGTTATATTATTCGAGATTCAAGAGCTATGACTTTCATGCGCGGAAATTGACTCCCCTGCAGATGAAAGTCGACATCCAGGAGCAATCCCGAGTAGTCGAAAAGAGCGAGATCAGTTGAAACGGGTCAAGCCACGCAACAACAACCGGGCCCCCCTATCAAGCTGCCCAAGTCGCGAAGCGTCGAGAACCTGTTGGCTAGTACTGGTAGATCGCCAACACCTGTCCAAACCGGGAATTTCGAGGATGAGGTTGATTTTGGGGGATCCGAGCCATCAAGCTCACACTCAACAGAAGATGAAAAGAGCCACAACTCCACGCCAACGGCTCAGTCGTGCCAAGGATCGACTGACAAGCAAGCTGCTGCTGAAACATCAAAACCGGTTGCCATTAAGGGCATCATCCTGTTAGTGAAGCCTTCACGGAAATTAATGCTGGACTGGTTATCGTGTTGGCATCTCGGCATCGCAGCCCAATTCCAGAGTCTGACCTGGTAGACCCTGATCGTGACGCTGACGAACTTGCCACTATTGCCAGCAGTGCCTACCGTGACCATGTGGACAGCTACCTATCGACCACACAACCGCCCTAATACGGAAAGAGCTGTTTCTAGTGGACTGCTGGGATTGCCACTTCTAGGCACGACCACTCGATGTGCAGCTGACTGGTGTCATGCTTGGAGCATTTTGGGGCAATGGTCTGGTTTGGTCACTTTCCAGTGCCGGCAACGGAGCAATGGCCTCGCCACGGGCACTTGCGAGGAATTCTTGATGGATTCCAAGGCAGACAGCCCAATTTTCATAAGTGGGCCCGTCCTACTTACGAGCAAGGAGCTCTGCCAACACTCAGTCTCCTCCCAGGTGAAGTTACGATCAAAGTGCCCTCAGGAGACAAGATGTACCAGGCTATGGAGATTGAATCGGGCTTTATGCGGCCCGTCATATTGCATGGGTTTGGAACAAGGGCTAAGCAACGGTTACCATCTCGACTTGAGGACTTGGCGCAGTTTGGCTGGCTACCATCAGCAGCAGCCCTTTTTTGGGACAGCGGAGTGGCAGCCACAGTGGCTCCACCACAACTTTCTCCCAGTTATAGGACTGCGTGTCCATGCAAAGCTTCCTCCTTCTCCGCTGTCGTATCAGCAACTAGTGGCGTTATTGGGTTTGTGGGAGCGAAGACCTGCCCTGGGAACCCCTTGCCGTGCTCTTGCCCAGGCTGCTGTGCTCGCATTTGGTCTTCCGACAGCCTTTCGAGCACCAGAGGACTGGACAACATCAGTAAAGGAAGAAGTTTTTGATCTCGTACAGTGCTCCCAGCGGATCTATACGGAAGAGGCAGCCAACACATCGCAAGTTCCTCATTCTCGGGTTGACCGGCCGAAGAAATGGGCGCAGTGGATTTTCTCGATGAATAACCTGTGGCAAGAGGACTCCTCTACGACCTCTCACTGTACATTGCAGTGGACTGGGAGGCGGACTGCTAAGCCCTGATCATGAATACGACTGGAAGGAATTTCTGCCGACAGATTTGCGAACCTCAAGCTTTTGATCACCCGTGCTATACGGCTGTTGACGGCTGCAAACTGCTGTTGGTGCGGGCGTGTTTCCTCCATCTTGTGACAGCTCCGATCCCACATCGCATACTGGGGAGGCCCATTTTTGCGCGCCCGCTTTTTCGTACGTTTTGAGGACCAAAACAGGGACCTTCTTTGTCACATTGTTTTCTCCAATTTCCATAGCCTTGAGGCTTGCCCCGAAGTGTTTTGTTCTAATTCCCATGGTCTCGCGACGCTGGAGCTCGAGACTTGCATTGAGGCCTGCCTCCAACTATACTTCATCTTCTAAACTTTTTGTTTGGCTGCAATTTCCATATCCTTGAGGCCTCGAGGCTTGCGTTGAGGCCGTCTCTTTGCGCCAGCTGCGGCCTAAAATTCTAGCGAGGCAGCACAGTTGCCAACTGCTTCAAGTTCAGCTTTGCTGGGACTTCAACAATAGTATTATATAGTTTCGAGTCCCCGTGAGCCTCGCTTTGTCCTCGTGCCAATAGGTTTTGCGTCCGAGGCGTGGCCTCGGCCAGGCCTCGCCGAGCCTCGAAGCGCCTCGCTTGCAGGCTTTGGATTCTTTCATCAGCATATTAGAAAGGGAAAGGTTGTCATCACGAAGACAAGCAAGGAAAAGAGGCTTCTTTTGGGTTCGTTTTTAGCACCTGAAACTGATATGATTTTTGGAGACGGAGTTGGGGCCTCCCCTGTTCGAGGCCCTTATTGCCAACTTGCTGGTTATTTTGTGTGACGTTGATGCGTTTCTACATTGGAACAGCTCAGCTGAAGAAGGTGCTTGTGTGGGCTTAAAACCGGACCTCCAAGAAGGCACCGGATTCAACCTGTTGAGGGTCCAGTTTTGGACCCCCTTGCAAAGGAAACGTGTTTCCAAAAGGGGTCAAAAAGTGGACCCCTTGAAATCAAAAGTGGTCCCCCCTGGAGGGTCCAGTTTTGGTCCCTTTTTTGGCACCTTCATTGTCGCAAATTTGTTGAAGCGTTTATTTCAAGTTGAAGCTGATTTGATCAGCAGCAGCTGCGGCTGGAATCTTGAACTGGGGAGGCCCATTTTTGCGCGCCCGCTTTTTCGTACGTTTTGAGGACCAAAACAGGGACCTTCTTTGTCACATTGTTTTCTCCAATTTCCATAGCCTTGAGGCCCTCGAGGCCTGCCTCGAGGCCTGCCTCGAAGCTTGCCCCGAAGTGTTTTGTTCTAATTCCCATGGTCTCGCGACGCTGGAGCTCGAGACTTGCACTGAGGCCTGCCTCCAACTATACTTCATCTTCTAAACTTTTTGTTTGGCTGCAATTTCCATATCCTTGAGGCCTCGAGGCTTGCGTTGAGGCCGTCTCTTTGCGCCAGCTGCGGCCTAAAATTCTAGCGAGGCAGCACAGTTGCCAACTGCTTCAAGTTCAGCTTTGCTGGGACTTCAACAATAGTATTATATAGTTTCGAGTCCCCGTGAGCCTCGCTTTGTCCTCGTGCCAATAGGTTTTGCGTCCGAGGCTTGGCCTCGGCCAGGCCTCGCCGAGCCTCGAAGCGCCTCGCTTGCAGGCTTTGGATTCTTTCATCAGCATATTAGAAAGGGAAAGGTTGTCATCACGAAGACAAGCAAGGAAAAGAGGCTTCTTTTGGGTTCGTTTTTAGCACCTGAAACTGATATGATTTTGGAGACGGAGTTGGGGCCTCCCCTGTTCGAGGCCCTTATTGCCAACTTGCTGGTTATTTTGTGTGACGTTGATGCGTTTCTACATTGGAACAGCTCAGCTGAAGAAGGTGCTTGTGCGGGCTTAAAACCGGACCTCCAAGAAGGCACCGGATTCAACCTGTGAGGGTCCCGTTTTGGACCCCCGTGCAAAGGAAACGTGTTTAAAAAAGGGGTCGGAAAGTGGACCCCCTTGAAATCAAAAGTGGTCCCCCCTGGAGGGTCCAGTTTTGGTCCCTTCATTGTGGCAAATCTGTTGAAATGTTTCTTTCAAGTTGAAGTTGATTTCACTAGCAACAGCTGCGGCTGGAATCTTGAACTGGGGAAGCCCATTTTTGCGCGCCTTCTTTTTGTTACGTTTTGAGGACCAAAAAAGGGCCCCTTCTTTGTCATATTAAACCATATTGTTTTGCTCCAATTTCCATAGCCTTGAGGCCCTCGAGGCCTGCCTGGAAGCTTGCCTCGAAGCCTGCCCCGAGGTGTTTTGTTCTGATTTCCATGGTCTCGCGATGCTGGAGTTTGAGACTTGCACTGAGGCCTGCCTCTAACTTTGTTTCATCCTATAAATTTTGATTTTGCTGCAATTTTCCATACCCTTGAGGCCTCGAGGCTTTCCTTGAGGCCGTCCCTTTGCGCCAGCTGCGGCCTAAAATTCTAGCAAGGCAGCACAGTTGTCAGCTACTTCAAGTTCATCCTTGCTGGGACTTCAACAATAGTATTATATAGTTTCGAGTCCCCGTGAGC
>CAMXCT020006597.1:0-115000 GCA_947184155.2 Cladocopium goreaui
TTCTGCACGCAAAGACGCCAACATGGCACTGTCATTCCAGTTCTCGTTGCACTGACAGAATTCTTCGAACAGCTGCCAACGTTCCTGGTGGCTCGCTTTGCCGCCTCAACATCATCAAACACCAAGGCAAACATGTAAATCAAGCACAAACAAAAACAACTAAGCTTTGCTGACACACAGTTGCCTGTGTGAATATGATTCATTTATCCAAGGCACCTTTGGCCTTGATATCCTTCCACTTGTTCGAAATCTCAAGTGGACATTTCTCACCTCAGACCAAAGATGAACTAAATTAATGAAAACATAGGTGCATGCAAGGACATGGAATGTTGTATTTCCAGCAATGATCATAAATATCGATCATTGCAATAAGAAAATATATTTTGTTTTGTCAAGTTGCTGGTGACTGATCTGTGAAATCTCATGTAGCTGTTCCTCAGAGCAGCTTTGGCCTGGGCGTCTGCATCATCTGCAGTTGATGTTCTCTCCGAAGGAGGGTGCTCGACAGCACCTGCAGGAGCTGGGACCAAAGCATGGCTGGTCTCCGGAGTTGGAGTTTCACTGGTCCCAGGAGTTGGAGCTTCAACCATAGGAGCTGCAGGCACTGAAGCTGGAGTTGCAACCGGTGGGGCAGCAGTGGCTGGTTCCCCCGATGCCGAAGGTCTCACCTGAACATTT
This sequence comes from Cladocopium goreaui, assembly GCA_947184155.2. NCBI lineage: Eukaryota > Dinophyceae > Suessiales > Symbiodiniaceae > Cladocopium > Cladocopium goreaui. Next base: position 679 of record CAMXCT020006597.1, read on the forward strand.
CCTGCAGCATCAATCTTGAGGTCAAGTGCCGCCTCTGCATGGGGGGAAGCTGTCGCTGCTCCCTTCGAACTTGCCGTAGACACCATGCTGGAAGTAGGTGTAACCGTTCTGACCGAAGGGCTCAGTGTGAGACCAGCCTTCACTGCTGCTTCCGGTGTCATGGGGATCCAAACATCTTGAAGAACACCTGCCAGATCCATCACGACAGCAGTGTGCCCAGGCATGTCACAAGGAGCCATTGTTTTGGCCATATCCAATGTTGTCTTCCGTTGGAGGCAGGCATGAACATCAGCTGCTTGGGGTGTGAACTTCAGCTGCTTGCTCACATCTTCAATCGGAACCTTGTCATCTCCATCTCCTCTCACATCTGCAATCGACACCTTGTCATCTCCATCTCCTGGACTGAGCATGATTTCCAAATCCTTCTCAGCACCTGTCGCATCACCAGAAGAGGGAGATGCTTCCACCTTGGCATGTGGCTGTGCAGGCCCCACGGGATCAGGAATTTCACTCTCTGAAGCAGCCGGCGCAATTGGTGCCACAGCTTCATCAGATTTTGCAACCACAGGTTGCACAGCAACTTCTGCAGCACTGCCATCTCCGATGGGAGTGGTTTCCACACGCCCTTCTTCTCCAGGACCGGTCGGACATCCTTCAGCTGGCCGTTTGAATTTGGACCAGAAGCAGCGATAGGCCTCCACATTCTGATCACCTCCACTCTTCAAGCCATTGGCATTCTCAAGAGGTCTCTTGCCAGAATCAGAGCCATTCTCAGCAGGTTGCTTGCCAGGGTCTTGTGGTGAAGGCACTGGTGATTCCCCATGCTGTGTTTTCACAAGGTTGTGCAGAAAGTCTCCAAGACACGATGGGTTTGCCATAAACACTGGATTCTGCACCAGTTGCATCATCGCTTCTTGAACCTAAGCAAGGGAGAAGTCCACTAGCTATATGCAGTCACCAACCAGTGTTGGAGTGCACTGAGGATCATGTAAACACGTTTTCTTTTGTGTAAGAACACTTGGAATGATGTGATTCAACAGAAGAACGACACCAGACATGTGTTACTTCACATGGTGACAAACCCACCATCACTGTATCCCACTCACAACAGCAAAAACAACGACGAAGCAAGTATTTAAAGTACCATAAGATACAGTACAACAAAATATACTATAGTATACTATATATATGCAATATATAAATTAAGAGAACAATATTAGCAACAAGGTGATAGCTGATAGGACTAATACAAGATAGAGAGAGATAAAGTCTAGAGATATTTGCATAGGGCATATCGGGTATATAAACAACTAGAGGCTCTCTAATATGCAAAACAGGGGGTAACTCTGTTGAATCCTGTAAAGTTGTCCATCCATATTCAAACAAACAGTGCTGCCAAGATGCATTCTGCGGACAAGCCAGGGCCATGTCCCTTGATGGCATCGATGGAAGAGGCGGCACTGGGGGATGGGGCACAGCCTGAGAGGACTTCAGGTGAGACCAAGTATACACTAACATATATTTGTGATCTACCTGTGCCATCTTCAACATTGTTCCAAGAGCTGTTTCAATATATATATATATATGAAATCACTCTAGGCATTTTGAACCCATGACACAATGTGAAATGGTGCGCATTATTTGGCAGCCAAGATGCTGCATTGGTCAGCATGGCATCATCATTGGCCCCTGGTAAGGTTTCCGCGTCAGCCAATGCACCAGCATCTGGCACTGTTGCATGTTCACCTGCCCAGTGAATACCATAGCCAACCACATAGCACAATCAAGAGATAAGCAATTCAAGCTGTGGAAAAACAATCCTTTCATGCATGGTATCTAACATATTACAACCATGTGCAGTGTGCTCTGCTTGTTGTTACCCAGCCTGGTGAGTCATCCATATGTGTATCATCAACAACCATATCAACGCCACATGGGTCAGGGTTGACATCATCTCCAAACAATTCAACTGGGGCGACTGGCGGGGGTGGTGTAGCCACTGAAGCTGCACTTGTTGAAGGTGTACCGTTGCTATCAGTTGCCACTACAGACATATGCCGTTTGGGGTCAGGGGTCTCTGTAGGCACAGACCCAGTGGTTGGACTCTTCTTGTGCGGACGTTTTGAAGCTGCCGGTGGTGGAGTTGCCAATCGAGCTAATGCCCTTCTCCTCGCACCAGCTTCAAGGGCCATTTCCATGGCCTTAGTTTTCATTGTTCGAGCTGTCAATGCACCAAACTTAGATAAAATACCTACATCATCTCAGCAGGAAACAAGGCTAGCCAAAAAATGAATGACAGTAGAGGCTGGTGACAGGACACATGGCCATTGACATCAATCTAATCATGGGTAAGCTAGCAATAGGTGGGTTAAACCAAGGCACTGATGTCATATCAGCCCCCAAAGACTCTTGACTCATGGCTGAACAGGTGCAACGGCAAGTCAAATGGGGTCAGCTTGACTACCAGGGCCACTAAATCCTATGAGCATCAATGCAAATCACACAAAATCACGCAAAATCACGCAAAATCACACAAAATCACACGGGGTGTTTTCACATGTGACTTTTTCTCGTGAATGTAATTTCCTGGTGCCTACATTCATATGAATGTAATTTCCTGGTGCCTACATTCACATGTGAACCCTCCAGGTTTTCACGCAAAATCACGCGAAATCACGCGCCCCTATGTGACCAAGTATGGCCTTGTGTGCAGGTCCACAGGTGGCAATTGCAAAGGCAGGGACCCCAGTGGTGGCCAAATGGGATGTTCAGCAACACTTAACTACAAGTATATGATCAATAACTATAAGTATCTGATCCATTGTTGAAGAAATGTAAAGGATTTGAAATGGTTGATTCATCCCCACCACTCTGGAGCTTTAATTATACAATTTGGGGTTGACAAATAGTCATAAAGTTAAATTTGGAGAAGGCACAAAGCGGCCAGCTGCAGCTTCCTGAATTAAGAACTGTCTCACCTCGTCAAGTTGAGCATGTTTCCAGTCGAATGGTGGTACCTGAGCAGGGGCACATATGGCATATAATGTATATACATATATATATAACCCATATGGGGTAGGTGGCATATATAAATATATAACATATATATATATTTCTTTTTAGCGAATATATTAATAATAATGATAACAATAATAATAATATATATATATATCCATGACGATATATCATACACGTGAACAACCTTGAAGATAATGCAACCTGGGTACCAGCGGCACCATGGATGCTAGTTCCTGTGTCGACACAGCCAGATCCAGTTCTGGCAGAATCCCATTGTCCTTGGCTAGTTGCATCATCAAGGAGCTGTGACAGAGAGTGCGACACCAGTTTGCCTGGCTTCCATGCAAACTACAGCACCATGTTGGACTTCAACACACTTTGCCAGCAGTTGGCAAATTTTGGCAAACTATATATGGCAATGTGGACCTTCAGCTGAAGTCACTGGCTACATCTCATGCAGAAGCAACCTGCTGTACGTGATGATCATGCTTGAGTTTTGGTCTACTTGTGTCATATAGTTCACAGATACTGGAATCCAGTAGTTATAAAGATGATGCCAGGTAACCATATATTCGATATGACGGTCTGCGATCCATTCAGCAAATGGAACAGGATATTCAGCTGATTGCCGAAGGGATGGTCCACCACTCCTGGGCACAAGCGAGGGGAATAATTATTAATCTATACCAAGAAATAAAGAACAGGAAGTTTCATCATATCACATGCATGGTTCTGTTTGTTGAATTGGTCTAAAATTCAGATGACACCTAAGCACCTCACACTCTTGTGTTCCCTTCTCGATCAATGTACTTGTTCACCATCTTTACAGTGCTGTCAGCCGCTTTGTATGGCAGAGCAGCCTTTTGAGCCTTTGTCATCTTAGACTCAAGCTTGTCAACCCATTTCCTCAGAAAGCGAACAAAGTCATGCAAAGTCATCTCGATATGTTGTTACTAACAGCTAACACAACAAAATACAAAGTATATCTTATTATCCATATATATATATATATATATTGGTAAAAAGGATATTCAGGTTTATATAATTAATATATTATATATATATATTTATTAATGTATATTTACTATTCATTTTGGTGATGATGGTGATGACAATGGTGATGATGATTGTGGTGAAGATGATCATGATAATGGTGGTGGTGATGTTGATGACGATGGTGATGCTGACGATGATAACGATGATAGCGATGATAACGATGATGATGATGATGATTATTATTATGATGATGGCGATGATGATGGCGATGATGATGATGGTGATGATGATGATGATGACGATGGTGATGTTGATGGTGATGCTGATGATGATGATGGTGATGATGATAATAATCATAATAATTTTGCTTATAGTCCTATATTGCATTACCTCCATGCTTGCCCACTGATCAGCGATAGCTGCACAGCTCTGAGTCTCCAGCGGACTTCCAAGTAACCACGAAGGTTTAGGGCTATGATGGCCATACAATCCCATCCAACTTGGTTGCCAGCAATGAATGGGTCCAAGTAGAAATGAAGATAATTTGTATATACTCAAAACTTATGTTTGTCAAGTTTGAGGTTTGTGCACATGATATCTTAATTGCTGACATTGATTTTGCCAAGACACAACCTTCTGAACCGAGCACGCCCTTGTCCATCCCCCATTGCCAATATGACGTGTTGGAGATATGGAATAACAGCCAATAGGCTGGAAGCCGGCTGCTCTACCTGAGGCCGGGAGAGAGTGGCTCACTGACAATGATGCTGACCATACAGTTCGGACCCCTGGATTTTTTTTTTTGGAGGATCAACCCAAGCCCTTCAAACTGGAGGTAGCACCATCAATATATCTAGAGTGAGGTGGTTCGTCAAGCAACTAGATAAATACTGTATGGGGCGGCCAATTGGGGTAATCAAATGGGGCAACATGGAACAGCCAAACAATGAAACAAAATGGTGCAACCATGACAGGACAATCTATCGAGATACACTATATATATATACATCAATATGATTGTTCATCTTCTGATTAGTGAAAGTGAAGCTGTATTTACCAAACAGGTTCAGGTGTGTCAACAACAAATCAGTACAACAGTCATCAGAACCGCACACCCACATGGACACCTTTTTTTTCACATCCTGCAAGCCATATGTGTTGTGCCATCATCCCTTCACATCATGTAGGTCGACTCCATGAACCCAATCGGTGCATGACTTCGGCATAGGCATCAGTTTGAACATACTCAAAGTCTCCATCAGTACTCGGTGCGGCGAATTGCTGCGCAATGACGTGCCCTGGGGGTGGGCAGGATGGAGGTGTTGGTGTCAAAGGCGAAGGCGCAGGCGGTGGTACCACTACTGGATGTCGAGGTTCAGGTCGATGTTCAGGTGGTGGCACTTCTTTTGGTTCTTTTGGTTGTGCTGGCATGGCTTTGGGTTCTGGCACCTTTGGAACATTGGGCTCCTTAGGCATGGCCTTGGGCTCTGGCACCTTTTGGGCAGTCTCTTCGGATGACTTTTCATCAGCATCAACTGGTTGATTCCAACCATAGACAGAAGCTTCCCAGATCTGCCACTCCTCCTCAGACCATGGGCCAGTCTCCCAAGAGCTGGTGGCAGGGGCTGCTGTCTCCCAAGTTGCATCATCCCGACCTGGCACCCCTCTCCAGGAAGAAGTGTGGAAACCACCCCCAGTCCCATGTTCCATGTCTTTTGGGTTGTTCTTGTTCATCTCTGAAGACTCCATTGACGGTACCGGTGGTGGTGGGGGTGGTTGTAGTGGACGCTGTGGAGGAGGTCGAGGTCCAGCAGTCATTGGAACCCATGGAACTGGCACTCGTATGTACACAGCATTCTTTTGCATACCGCTCCCCAGTGTAGATGCCACAAAGGAAGGTGGAGGTGCACTATCTGTAGGATAGCCAATCCTGCCAGCATTGAACAACGCATTTCCCAATGTGGGTGGTTTCATCTTGGCCTTGAGCCATTGCAGCTCCCATGCCTGTCTCTGCACCACAGGTCCTGTCCACCACGTGAGATGTTGGTTTTGTGGGTTTTCTCCATCATCCCTCAGGTAATTCTTGAACGGGTCGGTGGGGGGTTCTGCAATGTCTGGCTGGTCGTTGATGTCGTTGTTTGCATCTTCACTCGGCTCATGGGTATGGTTCTCGTTCATAGTTCCATCACCTTCTTTTGAAGCCATGCTTGCATCCACAGAGCTCTTTGGGAGAGGGGTCTCTTCACGGCACTCAGATTCTTTTGGAAGGTGTGTTGGTTCTTCATGATGTTCTGATGGGGTTGGTACTCCATCAACTCCTTTGATGCCGCCCATGGTCTCCCTGGTTGTCTGCGACTGGTCTGTTGTCTGTGTCTGACTTGTGGTGTCTATGTTGATGCCCCCGGCCTGGATAGCATCAGTCGACTGGTCTGTTTTGGTTTTCTTTTGCGTGCTTGACTCTGCTGCTTCGTTGTTGTTCACACTCTCTGTGTGGCGCTTTCTTGTCTTATGATCTCTAGTCTTATCTTTCTCTTTCACCTTGTCCCTGTGCTCCTTTGGTTTGTCCTTTGGCTTTTCCTTTGTCTTGTCCTTCTTTGGTCTACTGGTTCCTTGCCCCTTCTTGCTGCCCCTTTGCTGTGAAGGTGATGTGGAGCTCTTTGCCATGATGCGCACTAGCACACAGTCCAGGGTGAACTGATTGATAACTAAATAGTAAATGGTTCATGACTGCAACTTTACTGACTGTTGAATGTTTAAAATTTTCTGCTGTGGATGCAATTGTTGCTATGTAGATGTAGGCTGTAAATATGTTGTGTCAGGCTAGGCTAATATAATATATCTCTAGCTACGATGAAACATTATTTTATTTTTTTAAACAGTACGAACACATCCGACATGCAACATGATCCCTATAGATTTGAATTGATCATATGGCTACGTGATCCACATATCTCACATGCCAGCAACAAACCATCATCGAGCATTTGTTCTTGATTCAACTGATATATCATAGCCACCCATCATATCCCAAGACCCCCTTAGTTGCCAAGCTGCTGTAAAAAACACATTGATAGATATGCAGATCAGCAGGATGAGGCTGAATCGAGATATCAGCAAATTGGACACCTGCACCAACATTTGGCCTCAGCTAATGGCAAATCATCCACAATTGGTATATACCGATTCAATTAATGATGCAACAAACACCCATCAAGAACCAGCATAAACTCCATGCATGAGCACAAACATGCATTATCCAAGCCACCTGGATGCCCCATGTAGCACAAGTGCCTGTAGTGGGTCCCCGAAGACATGAAGATGAACCTTAGATGGTTTTGGCTTCAGTATATATATATGTTCGTACGGCTGCACTTATATCGAAATTAAACCAAGAAACCCATTGCACGGATGGCCTGCATGAACAAGCCCCCCACTCTTGACCCGCAGGCAATCCTTCACTGCAACCACCAGCCCCTGTAGGGTAGTGAGATCGTTTTGAGCACCAGCACGATAGTCTTTATCAAACCACTGCCTTGGAGGGAATGGGGCTTCAAGAAAACAAAAACATGTGATGTCATTATATTGCAGTGGAACCGGGTACCAAACAGTAATGATCAAGTAAGAACCCAACGTAGGTCTTCCCCGCCGACCTGAGGATCCAGTCAATCCATACACACCACATATATTATCATAATATTGATATATATATATATATACACATAAAATATATTGAAGCAAACCAGGAGCCTGACGAAATGCCTTGTAGAGGGATCCACATCCACTGAACATTTCGTAGAAGTCAGTGTCCTGAGTGGCTGTACTGGCTGACAGGGTTTTGTGTTCTCCCAAAAAAATATGCAATTAATTTGGTGCCCTAATTCATTCATGACTGGTTGCTGACAAGTGTCACGGTACAAACATTCTCCATTCAAAGCTGCCGTTTGGCAGATCCAGTCACAAAGGTGCACCCTTGGATCCACTGTTGCAACGGGGTAAGCTGATAAAACAAATGCATATGCACATATATTCTATCAAATATGCACATTTTAGTTCAATAATATAATCATGATTTGTTTCTATCTATAATTTATAATAATATATATAATATTTATATGTCAGGTTTCTGCAACCAAGTTCAACCAAGGCACAAAACAGGGGGACCTCCTAGAAGTAAAATTGTTGCCGCAGCGCGTGCACTGAGGCCGGCAGCAACTGGTGGGGTCACATGCTGCCCTTCCATGGCTGCCAGGGATACCCAGCTGGAATGAAAAAAATAATGTGGTTTCAACAGCACAGGCATGGGATGATAACTAATTAGCTTAGCGCATGTAGATACTTTGACATAAGTTTGTGTCATGCTCCAGCAGCATATGTCGATATCGATTTAATGTTGCTGCACAACTAATGCAATTGTGCTGATGTGTTGTCGTTTGGCAATGTTGCTGAATGCTGGGCCGATGGCAGCTTGAAACTTGATGGTTTGTGCCAACCGATGTGCAAGACCAGGGGTATCATGCTAAATGGTGTTTTGTCGTCTTGGCAGGATCATGTGTGCTCAACAAATGAAGTCAAAGCATTAACACACATTATTTTTTCCCCCATGGTCACGGCAAACACATTGCTGCAATACCATAATTAAAAAGCAGCCGAGCTTCACTCTGACCCAGACCCCCAAAGCGACATTGGTGTTCGTGTTATACAATCAATGGTGATCAATGAGGAGGGCCAAGGTTCTGGTTCAAACAATATTTCAAGATATGTTATAAGCAATGGGGATCAATCAGGAGGACCAAAATTTTGTTTCAACCAATATGGGTAGATGTGATCACTTAATATTCTTTGCTGGGTCAGCCCGTTTGCAAGTATGTGCAAATCACACACATATCAAAATACTCTTCAGCCGCTATGCCACAAAGACTTCATCTCAAGATTATCTATGTGCTTTCCTCTTTGGTGGCAACTTGCTTTGCAAGGGCCCAGGCATTGCTAATCCCACCTCTTTTTTTGAAGGTGATTGTGACCCCACTAGCACCATTGCAACTCAGCCCAGAACCTGGTGGAATTCGATCCGGTGAGCACCCATAGATGTAGAAAGACTTTGCATGCCACCTGGGGCACAGGGACATATGCTTATTATATATATATGATAAACACACAGTCAATTATATATTAATACAAAAACATATAAATATATATATATATGCACATCATCACTATATATATATTAAGTATATATATATATATGCAATCATTTGTTTATTATAAAACCATATCGTACAGGATAATGTAAGGCAGGGAACAGAACTCCGATGGCACATCGGTTCTTCTCAGCGGGCAGTGTGAACGACTTGCGGGACCCATCGAAGTCAGCTGGGATAGGAACACCGGCCTCCTTCAGCAAGGGTTCCTGCAAAAACCACGCAAATACAAGTGAGCTTGTTGAGATTGATAAAAGGCTAGCCTAAACATGTGTTGAATTAGTTGAAATCGAATCATATGTTTTTTGTGTGACCCAAGCAGTCCTGCACTTGCCAAGCCGTTTTGATTGCTTCGTTTGCCTCTTTGCTTGCCTCTTTGCTTGCCTCTTTGCCAGTTGTCTCCTTCACTGCTTCCTTTCTAGATCTACGCTTTCTGGGTTCCCCTTTGTTCGGTGTAGGATTGTTTTCAGTGTCTGCTTTTCGCTTGCTGGGATCCTCAGTCAAGGCCTCACCCTTGTCAGCAGGTTCTTTCGACGGAGTCAAGGGACACTCTTGTTTCTGTTGTTTGTCATCTTTGCTGCTTGAGTCATCAGCCTTGTTGTTGCCTGTGTCGGTATTGCTGCTGGCTGCAATGCTTTGCTCGGGCACTGTGTTTTTGCTGTCCTGTTTTTTCTTAGGCCTACCCCTGGCTTTGGGCTTCGCAACTTCTGCTTTGTCACTTTCTGCATTGGGGTCTGGCTGTTTGCCTCTGGCTCGGATTGCTTTCTTCACCTACGCAGCTGCATGCAGGCATGATGCTAAACAGCTTCATTGCAAGCATTTCACTACATGTCTCGTCTGAGCGCACCTTGGCCTGGGCTTTGATTAGATCATCATCTGCTGCTGATGCTTCACCGTCAACAGCTGCACATAGAGTTGCCACTTGCTCCTATTGTGAAGAAACATTTATTAATATATATATATCATAGTTTTATGCTTTGTTCAATACTGCTAGAATGAACAGCCTCATGGCTAGCTGCACACAAAACCAAGACTGTTTGCAGTGCACAAAAAGAAACAGCTAATCATGGCCTCACCTCCAGTGACTTGTCCACAGAGGTAACCCCAGCCAGTAGTGGTGTTGACTCCTCACTAGGGAAACTGATTCACACAGCGCTTCAGTTTGTGCCGAGGCTATGTGAAACACTGGTACTAATATGTTACGGAGTCCTTCAAGGCTTGACGGCGCTCTTCCGGAAGTTCAGGGTGAACATCCTGTTGCGGGTAATTCGATGTATGTATATATATATATATATATATTTGCAATTAAGTGGCTCGTAATAATATTTTATATAGACGACATCAATGTTTTTTTCTAGTTCATTTGAACACTCTGTCCTGATTGGGCATCACATCACTGGGCATTGGCAATGTCTCTTGTACATCTGGGTGAGGAAAAAGAACCTCCAGGGTCACAGAGTTGTGAGCTCCACTATATTACAATAGTTTGTTCCATTGGGCCTTCTTCACTGGCGGAGATGGGGTCAAGGAATCTTCAGAGCTACCAGAGCTAACCGATTCAGGGTCCTCCTGCCAAACATGTAGGATCAAGAGGTGTTATGCTAGGCATGTGATCACTAATGATGTTTGAAGGTCCTCATCCTGCAGTGCTGCATGAGCTTCATCTTGTAGGCGACCGTCCACATCACCTGGCATAAACTAGATGGCCAATAAAAAACAGTGGTTCAATCGACAATAATGGTGGTTGAATATTACAGTAATATGAAGACACCTTCACCAGCTTCGGTCAGAGCAGCCCTTATGGTCTTCTTGATGAGGATCACAGCTTTGCGCCTGGAAACAATGATGTTTACCCACCAAACACGAGTTAGATGAAGATATCCCTCAAGTTCCCAAACAACCATTGTCATGCCTTGATCCCTCTGACCGTGTTGACAGCGTCAGGCCATGAACACAAAGTCCTCGAGCTTGCCCCGCTGTGACGCTGGCCCACCCCTGCAGAGCATTAAGACCAATTAACTCTAACCATTCCTTGAGATATCAAAATACAATATATTACGATCAATCAGACATCCAGCATCATCATGCAGTTCAGTGGAGACCACGCCTTGATGGCCTTCTTGATTGTCCGAGCTGGGAAAAAACCATATCTCAAAGCACATACATAGAAGACCGCCTTGCAAGTGCTTGAAGGGAAAAAAGAAAAATGATTGCTCTGGTGTTGGGTAGCTGTTTGGCAGTTAATATATAAGTAAAATAACCCCCAGCAGTACATTGCCTTGAACTTCGAGAATGATGGCACCCCAACTGGTGCAAAGGTCGCAAAGAACTCCACAAGAAAGGACCAGTTGTACTCCAACTTAGTCAATGATAATGCTGTCACCCGGTGATGACTATATATATATATATTATTCATATTATCGATATCGACAACTGTCATTTTATCATGTATTGGATCTGCAACATAAGCTCTATATATATATAATATATATATATTGTTTGTATCTGAGAGTTGCACAGCTTCTGCACATTGGATTCCATTGGAGTCCAAGTCAAAGACAATCTTGTCCTGAACCCCGAGCAACAGACACACAGTACTAGTATATATATATATATATGTATGTGTCTAATTATATATATATATATGTAATCATACACCAAATTATGTTGGTAGCAGTGCTGCTAATGTTCGCTGTCCTTTGAGTCTCGGATCTCTGAGATTCGAGTAGGCGAGCTTTGAAGCCAGGAAACAATCACATCCTCCAGCAGCAACGTGGTAGGATCGTTCCCATGTCGCTTTACCTGAGCACAAATCAGAAATAGCTCATGAGCAAGAAACGATCCCAGGACTGCTTTGAAGTCTATTAATATTTGTCGAACTAGTGCTAGCTACAGATTAGTCTTCTAGGGTCAATGCAATCAAGCAACAAAGGGGTTGGCCAAAGCACCATTTGTCACCAAAGCAACCATAGCTTAGGCCAGGCCGACAAAGCAGCTACACGCCAAATGGCTTTGGGGTTCACAATCATCAATCAGAAATAGCAAGTATAGCCCGGCAACAACCACCAGTTTGCACACAACATATGTATTGATGCAAAACAGCATGCAGGGCAGGGGGATTAGGTCGCACCTTCTATCACGGTCGATTTGACCGAAGGGAAGAACTCTGGTTTGATGTTGAGCCTGCCTCAGTTATCATATCATGAAGGCACCAAAGTAAAATGCATAATGAATAATGTGCTTAAATGTTGAATCAATGTGGTTTCTTGCTAGTATCTTCTGTCTGAGCCCAGTGCAAAGATTTGAAGCTCTCTCCATCTTGCTCTGCAAACCATGTCAAAGCGCCGTCAAATCTCTGGGCTAAGGGGAAATGGCTCATGGTGGACATGATCTATGTCTGGGAAATGATTCAAACAGTCAATGGGAAGGATCAACATATCATTCAGGATGTTGCTTGAAGTCAAAAGCAAAAGATATACTGTATATTTTACTCAGTTATGCTGTGTTAATAAGTAAAATATAGTAAAAATATACTTAAATCAGCGAGGTTGATTTAAAATATACTTATTTTTTCACATGTGACTTTTTCCTCGTGAAGTTTCGTGAATGTAGTCTCCTGGTGCTACATGCCTTCCGTAATTTCCTGGAGCCAACATTGGCATGTAGTGAAATGATGCTTACAGAGATCCTCTGGGATTGCATACACACATATACACCGTGAAATTCAAACGACGCTATATTGATACGTACCTATTTGCATGGGAAAAAATGTATGCAAAGTACAGCTTGGTACAGTACGAAGCATCAGCCAACCATCCTTCTATGTGCATCCCGGTCAGTGAGAGGTGAATAGCGTCTGGTAAATTTTCACAGTTGGACCCTGAAAACAAGCCATTTTGAGTGGAGACGATTCTCGGACCCAACGCCTGCCAGGGTCGAACTGTGAACTGTTACTGGAGGGTAAGACATATTCATAACCATTGACCTAACTGGGGATGTTCATGGATATTACCTGGTTGTGACCCACTTGAGCAGTGTCAAAAGCCTGCTTGCACTGCTTCCACTGCTTTGTTCATGGAGATTCCAGCCATTCCAAGGATTGGAATGATCCCTCTTGAAATAGGTAGTAAAATTCCCAACATGAACAATAAGACAACGGTTACCAAATTCTCAGAAAAAGCTATTTAACTGGGAAATACTGGGAATATGCCATGTCTTCTTTGGTGAACTATATAATATGGCTATTACCCAGTTACAATTCTTGGGATGCAATGGAAGAAGCAGGGAGCAGAGTGTTCACCCGAAGTCATTCCAAGACTTTATTCACCTGGCTAAGTGTCAATCACCCCAGAGATACAGTCGAAGATGGGTCATATCCCATTGATCAAGGATTTACCCCAATATGTAAAGCTATCAAGAATTGGGATATAAGGGGATGCATAGCCAACAATATGATGTTGGGTGTCTGAAAAATGAGGTGCACACCTGAAATTGCATTTATCTGGGTAAATTGTAATATTTCACTAACCAGGCCATTTGGGGATGATTCCCCTTATTAACCATGATTCCAGTGAGGTCGCAGTGAGGTCGGTATAATTTACCCAGATTTATGATAAGGAACAATGAGGAATATAACTGATGATTAAACAGTGGACTGGGATATACATTGAATATGTGCGACGATAGGAACATTGTCTAGAGCCCAGTCCGAAAATTTTGGCCCTTCATCATCCATTCTACAGAAACATAGCATAGCAAGTCTCTCAGTGCTATCCAGTTTGGGATAAACTAAACATTGGAATATGTCTCTGTCAAAATCACAAGGCCAAACATTTTAGATTGAGCAGTTGGTTTACCCATTTACAATCTGGCTTTACTCAACTCTCTCCAGATACTACCTGAACATAACCAATTTACAATCATTTACAGATAGCCTCCTGCCATGATTGTTTTACCATGAATGTTTGTAAATGGCTAGGTAAAATATGGCTGGAAAGTCCATTTACAATCAAATAGTGGACTTTCCAGCCATGTTTTACCTAGCCATGATTTTCCCAGCCATAGCTGCCATAGCCTCAGGCAGCACCCCGCAGTTGTCTCACCTCAGTGTCTTTGTTTAAACTTGGAGGTCCAAAGGAGCCAACCAAGCACAAAAAAACATGGTTTCACTGCAGAAAACGGCTGTTCAAAACGATTCTTCCCAAGAAATTTGAATTAAGGATACGTAACCAAGTATATTACTTAGATGGGCCATGGGATTAACTAGCTGGTTAGTAACTGGGGATATAAGCCTCTATATCCCAATTATAATCCATTTACTAACTAGTTAACTACCTCCATTGCCCATCTAAGTAGGGAGTTCATGAGCAAAAGCTCTGCACTCTCCTAATCATGGCAATGGAAACCTTGAGGTATTTTTCAGAAAGGCCATGTACAACGCTTCGTAAGTCCCGAAGAATTGGCTTGTCCACTTTTTGAGTGGACAAGCACTGGTTGATCCCACTTACTGTGCAAGTGCTCATTGGAAAACTATGGGCCGCTAGCCACTTTGGATGCCATCGATTCTCATATATTCTCATGTACCTCTTGGGTTGTTTGATGGGGCACCCCTCTACTCAACAACCGTTAATCAATCATAATTGTATGCCCTGGGTTGATTTCACATTTTTCCAAATGACATGCTGTTTCTCTGATTTTTTCGGCGAAACCCCGACTCCACTGATTAAGAATCATATTTTATTTAAACTGCTCATGGCAGGTGTGCCAGATTTTGCAGACACCCAAAATCCATTGAAATCCTCATGTTTCATGGTAGAAATTCGAATGGACCTAGTGACCTAGAGCTAGACTAGCTAGACCTTCCGTTAGTATCCATAAAAAGGGCGTTTTATTTGGTACTCTGATCATTTTCTTTGCAAAATTTTGGAGGGTCGACCCTGCGATACCTGGAATTCGAGGCTCTCACACTACAGCTGCGGATGTTGCACCTGCAACGGAGGCTGAGCAGTCGGTATGAAATGCATTGGACGCCATGACATATTTCTATACGCCATGATTATTTTCATTCACATATAATAGATGTGTGTATATATATATATTAAATATATGTATTTATATAGGACTATATAAAAGAAACACATTTGTTTTTTAACTATAAATCACTATAATTCATTATATACATGTGATGTTGTGATTACATTACAACAATTAAACAGACACAAGCAGCTCAACAGCGGTTTCAGATTGGAACCAAATTCTCCCGCTGAAAGGAAAAACAACATATTTTACCGCAAACCGCACTATGCAGCATGGCGCCATAGGAAGTCTCATGTTTTTCTCAGTAGCTAAGCTATTTCACCTCACAACTGTTGGACATGTTCACCTAATTATACAATGTTCATCCATTTTCATCCATTTTCTATGGGGATCTTTTGGTTTTCACCGCTTCACAGAACATCTGTATCCATCGCCAAGGCACTGTCCCCATTCTGGGCAAAGGTGCACCTGGACCATGAGGCCGAAAAATGGGGGATCCCCAAGTCACCATGGCTTTCACGATGTTTCGATGAAAAGCCATGCTCGTTGGATGATTTGGGCTACCCCGGCTACCTTCTGTAAAGGATTATGAGAATCTCAATGCATTGAGTAGCTTTTCACACCCAAGAAACACATCAACCAACAGTTTTGAACATTGCTCACTTGCTGGTTCACCCAAGGAACCGTGTTTGTGGGTTAGTTCACCCCCCAATAACAACCGGACTACCCTACCTACAAGCTGGTGCCCTGAAATTATATAAGTTGATTTATAACCCTCATTAACTATATTTATACTTACCATAAACCCTAGGTATACTAACTATACACCAACTTAGCTAAGGCTAAGGATTGAGGGCACCACCCAACATACTTCTGACATCTTATCCAGATGCTGAATTTATACCTGGCCATATCAGGGACCTGCAATTAAATTGGATGTACCTAGGATATACAGTGTACGGCCTATGTAAGGGCTATGCATTCCCATTGAATATGTATGTTTAAAGTGCTTCCCTCACCAGTAGCCAGTCTTCATGGTGCTTGGTCGAGTGAGGTCCTTGTAATTTCTCTAGATGTGAACAAAAAACAGCCTGTTCGGTTGCCACATGCTCCGAATATGATCTGATTGATAGACATTTCAATCCATAACATATGAATTATGTATGAAAATGGCATGCATTGTTATATAATCGCTTGGATTTTCTGAAGGGTGCCAATGCCAACAAAAGTCTCAAATCGCGGTAGAGTCTCCACATGATGAGTAGCGTGAATCAGTTACTTACAATTGAGGGGTAGGACCCACTTGAAATTCCTGGCTCGAAGCACCGTGCGCGATCTCCAGGTTCTTTTTTGTTTTCGCGAATCACTATAGAAGTTTTCATTATGAATTATGTATGGAAAATCCACCATGATTCTGGGTAAATTATAATCATTCACTAACCTGAATCTTGCGGACATAAAAGGGGATGATTCCCCACAATCTAACCATGATTTCCAGGGCTCGGGAGAACAGTGAGACCATCCATGAATCTATCCACGGTGTGTTTTCCATGGCCTTTCGGCCGAGTCCTCAACGTCCGAATGTCGTGTCTCTGGTATTCAAGTACCGAAGATTTTTCGAGGGAGGGGACCGGTTTTTTCGGTCCCCTCTGGTAGTCATAGCCATGGTTTGCTGGAAAATACTCATTTATGAATGAATTACCAAAAAAAAACATCCATTTACCCTCTAGTAATTTAACATAGCCATGGAAATCCCCATTAGTTAATAGGGAACTCATGATAAATCATCTATCTCATGGGCAATATTTGTCCATAGCTATGTAACAAATAAACTAGGGTTCACAGAGGCACCAACACAAAGTTGAATGTAAATCATTTTGAATACATTTGAAATAAACCATAATATATGATATTGTACACAACAACAACTATAATGTTGGTTACTGATTAGTGTGGGGATACACTATTGTGTCCACAGACCTCAAAATTATTCTGTAACTCTGGAAATGTTCGAGGGGTACACTATTGTGTCCACAGGATTTTGGTGTAAGTTTTTTTTTCATTTTTTTCATTTTTTAGTTTTTAATTGTTTTTTATTTTATTTTAAAATTTTGAAATATTTTTTTATTTTTATTTTTAATTATAATAATTTTTAATTTAATTATTTTTTAATTTTATTTTAAATTATTTTTTATTTTTATTTTTAGTTATAATATTTTTTTTATAAATTATTTATTTATTTTTATTTTTAATTAATTAATTATAATAATTTTTAATTTAATTATGTTTTATTTTATTTTAAATTATGTTTTATTTTTATGTTTAATTGTAATAATTTTTAATTTAATTATTTTTATTTTTAATTATATATTTTTATTATTTTGTAAAATTGTGTCAGGATACACAATTGTGTCATTGCGTCAGGATACACAATTGTGTCTTGGTCTTTTTTTGTTGTTCAAACATTTTTCATTTTTTTCATTTTTTAAAGCTTTTTCCTTTTACTTTTTATTTTCCAGCATTGAAATTTTCCAGATGCCTTCCACAGAAAATTACATCCAGGTACAAAATAGTGTGGTTTGTTTGGGGGTACACTATTGTGTCCAGCTGCTTCCTGAGGTCATGATTTTTTTTTTCAATCATTTCCTTTACCTTTTCCTTTGCTAGCTAAAGCGTTTTCCTTTCAATTAATTTCTTTCTTAGTTTCTTTCATTTGAAATTCTCAGAAATGACCAGTTTCCCAAAATATATGATGCCTTATTAAAACCCAAGTAAAAAACATGACTCAAACAATTTTTCAAGGTGGTAGTCCATGAGCAACCCTGATACAGAATAGTGTGGTTTGTTTGGAGGGTACACTATTGTGTCCAGCTGCTTTCCTGAGGTCATGATTTTTTGGATTTTTTCAATCATTTCCTTTACATTTTCCTTTGCTAGCTAAAGCGTTTTCCTTTCAAATAATTTCTTTCTTAGTTTCTTTCATTTGAAATTCTCAGAAATGACCAGTTTCCCAAAATATATGATGCCTTATTAAAACCCAATTAAGAAACATGACTCAAACAATTTTTCAAGGGAGTAGTCCATGAGCAACCCTGATACAGAATAGTGTGGTTTGTTTGGAGGGTACACTATTGTGTCCAGCTGCTTTCCTGAGGTCATGATTTTTTTTTGATTTTTTCAATCATTTCCTTTACCTTTTCCTTTGCTAGCTAAAGTGTTTTCCTTTCAATTAATTTCTTTCTTAGTTTCTTTCATTTGAAATTCTCAGAAATGACCAGTTTCCCAAAATATATGATGCCTTATTAAAACCCAATTAAAAAACATCACTCAAACAATTTTTCAAGGGGGTAGTCCATGAGCAACCCTGATACAGAATAGTGTGGTTTGTTTGGAGGGTACACTATTGTGTCCAGCTGCTTTCCTGAGGCCATGATTTTTTGATTTTTTCAATCATTTCCTTTACCTTTTCCTTTGCTAAAGTCTTTTTTCTTTTAATTGCTTAATTACTTTCTTAGTTTCTTTCATTTGAAATTCTCAGAAATGCCCAGTTTCCCAAAATATATGATGCCTTATTAAAACTCAATCAAAAAACATCACTCAAACAATTTTTCAAGGGGGTAGTCCATGAGCAACCCTGATACACAATAGTGTGGTTTGTTTGGAGGGTACACTATTGTGTCCAGCTGCTTCCTGAGGTTATGTTTTTTTTCAACCATTTCCTTTTCCTTTTCCTTTGCTAAAGTTTTTTTCTTTTATGGTATTTCTATGGTATTACTATTGGATTTCTATGGAATTCCTATGAGGTCTCCATGATGTTTCTATGATATTTCTGGAGGATTTCTATGGGATTTCTGAAGGGGTGCTATGGGAGTTTTATGGTATTCTTATGGGATTTCCATTGGATTCCTATGGGATTTTTATGGTATTTCTATGATCTTTCCTATGGGATTTCTATTGGATTCCTGTGGGTTTTCCAAGGTATTTCCATGATGTTTCTATGATCTTTCTATGGGATTTCTGTGAGATTCCTATGGGATTTCCATGTTATTTCTATGATCTTTCTATGGGATTTCTGTGAGATTCCTATGGGATTTCCATGTTATTTCTATGATCTTTCTATGGGATTTCTGTGAGATTCCTATGGGATTTCCATGTTATTTCTATGATTTCTATGGGTCTGTGAGATTCTATGGGATTTCCATGTTATTTCTATGAGAGATTCCTATGGGATTTCCATGTTATTTCTATGATCTTTCTATGGGATTTCTGTGAGATTCCTATGGGATTTCCATGTTATTTCTATGATCTTTCTATGGGATTTCTGTGAGATTCCTATGGGATTTCCATGTTATTCCTATGATCTTTCTATGGGATTTCTGTGAGATTCCTATGGGATTTCCATGTTATTTCTATGATCTTTTCTATGGGATTTCTGTGAGATTCCTATGGGATTTCCATGTTATTTCTATGATCTTTCTATGGGATTTCTGTGAGATTCCTATGGGATTTCCATGTTATTTCTATGATCTTTCTATGGATTTCTGTGAGATTCTTATGGGATTTCCATGTTATTTCTATGATCTTTCTATGGGATTTCTGTGAGATTCCTATGGGATTTCCATGTTATTTCTATGATCTTTCTATGGGATTTCTGTGAGATTCCTATGGGATTTCCATGGTATTTCTATGATCTTTCTATGGGATTTCTGTGAGATTCCTATGGGATTTCCATGTTATTTCTATGATCTTTCTATGGGATTTCTGTGAGATTCCTATGGGATTTCCATGTTATTTCTATGATCTTTCTATGGGATTTCTGTGAGATTCTTATGGGATTTCCATGTTATTTCTATGATCTTTCTATGGGATTTCTGTGAGATTCTTATGGGATTTCCATGTTATTTCTATGATCTTTCTATGGGATTTCTGTGAGATTCCTATGGGATTTCCATGTTATTTCTATGAGAGATTCCTATGGGATTTCCATGTTATTTCTATGATCTTTCTATGGGATTTCTGTGTGAGATTTCTATGGGATTTCCATGTTATTTCTATGATCTTTCTATGGGATTTCTGTGAGATTCCTATGGGATTTCCATGTTATTTCTATGATCTTTCTATGGGATTTCTGTGAGATTCCTATGGGATTTCCATGTTATTTCTATGATCTTTCTATGGGATTTCTGTGAGATTCTTATGGGATTTCCATGTTATTTCTATGATCTTTCTATGGGATTTCTGTGAGGTTCTTATGGGGTTTCCATGTTATTTCTATGATCTTTCTATGGGGTTTCTGTGAGATTCCTATGGGATTTCCATGTTATTTCTATGATCTTTCTATGGGATTTCCATTCCCTTTACATTTTCCTTTGCTAAAGTTTTTTTTATTTTCTCAATTAATTTCTTTTATTTAGAATTCTCAGAAATGCTCAATTTCCCAAAATATATGATGCCTTATTAAAACCCAATTAAAAAACATCACTCAAACAATTTTTCAAGGGGGTAGTCCATGAGCAACCCTGATACACAATAGTGTGGTTTGTTTGAGGGTACACTATTGTGTCCAGCTGCTTCCTGAGGTGATTGTTTTTTTTTCAACCATTTCCTTTTCTTTTCCTTTGCTAAAGTTTGTTTCCTTTTACTTAGCTTCATTTTTCTTGGAATCAAAACCAAAGGCTTTCCAAAGGATTAGTTTCAGCCAAGCAAAAAAAAAACATGAATGATCATGATACACAATAGTATGGTTTGTTTGAGGGTACACTATTGTGTCCAGCTGCTTCCTGAGGTGATTTTGTTTTTTTACATTCCCTTTACATTTTCCTTTGCTAAAGTTTTTTTATTTTCTCAATTAGTTTCTTTTATTTAGAATTCTCAGAAATGCTCAATTTACCAAAATATATGATGCCTTATTAAAACCCAATTAAAAAACATCACTCAAACAATTTTTCAAGGGGGTAGTCCATGAGCAACCCTGATACACAATAGTCTGGTTTGTTTGGGGGTACACTATTGTGTCCAGCTGCTTCCTGAGGTTATGTTTTTTTTTTTCAACCATTTCCTTTTCCTTTTCCTTTGCTAAAGTTTGTTTCCTTTTACTTAGCTTCATTTTTCTTGGAATCAAAACCAAAGGCTTTCCAAAGGATTAGTTTCAGCCAAGCAAAAAAAACATGAATGATCATGATACACAATAGTATGGTTTGTTTGAGGGTACACTATTGTGTCCAGCTGCTTCCTGAGGTGATTGTTTTTTCTTTTACTTGAAAGTAAATTGAAATCAATTGCAAGTAAATTGAAATCAATTGAAAGTAACTTGAAATGAATATGATCATGATACACAATAGTATGGTTTGTTTGAGGGTACACTATTGTGTCCAGCTGCTTCCTGAGGTGATTTTGTTTTTTTTACATTCCCTTTACATTTTCCTTTGCTAAAGTTTTTTCTTTTATTTTCTCAATTAGTTTCTTTTATTTAGAATTCTCAGAAATGCTGAATTTCCCAAAATATATGATGCCTTATTAAAACCCAATTAAAAAACATCACTCAAACAATTTTTCAAGGGGGTAGTCCATGAGCAACCCTGATACACAATAGTATGGTTTGTTTGGAGGGTACACTATTGTGTCCAGCTGCTTCCTGAGGTGATTGTTTTTTTCTTTTACTTGAAAGTAAATTGAAATCAATTGCAAGTAAATTGAAATCAATTGAAAGTAACTTGAAATGAATTGAAAGTAACTTGAATTCAATTGAAAGTAAATTGAAATCAATTGAAAGTAAATTGAAATCAAATGAAAGTAAATTGAAATCAATTGAAAGTAACTTCAAATCAATTGAACGTAACTTGAAATCAATTCAAAATCAATTCAAAACAATTGAAAGTAAATTGAAATCAATTCAAAATAAATTTAAATCAATTCAAAATAAATTGAAATCAATTGAAAGTAAATTCAAATCAATTGAAAGTAAATTGAAATCAATTCAAAATCAATTCAAATCAATTGAAAGTAAATTGAAATCAATTCAAAATAAATTGAAATCAATTCAAAATAAATTGAAATCAATTGAAAGTAAATTGAAATCAATTGAAAGTAAATTGAAATCAATTTAAATCTATCATTTTTTTATTTTACCGTATTCTGTACCCGGTAATTTGTTTTTTCCACACTATTCTGTAACCCAAATTTGTTTAGGGGGGGAGGGGGCGGGGGGGGGGCCTCCCCACACTAATCAGTAACCTACATTAGTCTATATAGTAATTATAGTATATGTATGATATATAGAGTTATTTCATACATAATATATACGTATATATATAGTTTCATACATAAATAGAAATAGTTGGTTATATTTCTGAAATCTCGCCAAATAGTTGATGATATATATAGTTCAGCAAATAGTTGGTTATATCACCCCTTTAACCAACTTCAGCAACGGAAGTCAACTCTAGCTGGGGATTTCCCGAACGAGTTCTCTCGCCTGGTCGGCCACCGTTTCACTGTCCCTGGGCAGCAGTGGACACGTCAACCAACAAGCGTTGCCAAAAAAAGAACAAGTTGGATATGTTTACATCTTTGAAGTTGATATAAAATCAACTCAAATAAGATAAACATTATAGAATATGATATAATATGATTAATTAATTTTAACTCCTGACATCTTTTGATGGCTCAAAAATCGCCATTTCTATCCAGACTCACCTGTTGGATACAAAAAAAAACAACCAGGTGAGATCCTAAGCCATTTCAGGAGCCACCCAGCACCAAGCCCTTGGGAACCCCGACATCTCCCAAGAAACTGAATAAAGCCTGCGGGGACTTGGAGCGTTCCAAACCCTCATTCTACCTTTTCATTCTGGGCCTTGAGGAATACAGTTCCACATAATCCCATTCCCCATTCATCTTAAACACGCCATATGTATGGTCCCGAATGCGTGCAAATCCCTCACATTCACCATGGTTTTTGATAAAAATCCAAGGCCAGAAGGCGAGTCGTGCAACACCATGCTGGAGCTTTCTAAGTTACTTAAGATCAATGATTAATGGTGAATGGATGTAAATGGTGCTCAGTGACTGGTCATTGTATATTACCCTCTGGTAATTTAACATAACTATTGAAAATTGCCATTTATAGTTGCTTTACCCATTGAAATTGGTGATTTTCCATCGCTATGTTAGTTTACCAGAGGGTATATATATCATGGTCATGGTTCTTTCTGGTTGAGCCAAAAATGGCAAAATATCATGCTGCGCCGCGCTCCGCATTTTAAGATCCCACGTGCTTCTCCCACCGATGAGAAAACCACCGTTCTTGATCCATGCAAATCCAAAAAAATAGCCATGGCCATGGCTACCTCTATATCTGGTTGGTGGTTTTAACCCCTCTGAAAAATATGAGTTCGTCAATGGGAAGGATCATCCCAAAAAATGATGGAAAATAATCCACATGATTGAAACCACAAACCAGATTTTTGGCTATTTTAGCGTCCAATAGTCCAACTGTGACAAAATACAACAGTGAAACATGATGTTCACAAATATTGAAGGTACTGGAGGCAAACATTGGATACCCTGCAACCATATACAACAGTGACAAATCGTTCAGCCTCTGGTTCAAACATGGCTAGCTCTGGTTCATCCCGCCATTGCTTGGAGAATCATTGAGATCCATGGTCCAATGGTCCGGGGAAACTGACTTGCCATCAAGCCTGTGACTGAGGACCCAACGGAGGGATTTTTTCGTTTTTAATAACCATGGATAACGATTCAATAAAACCATAATAATCATTGATAACCAAAAATCACAAAAAACGACGAATAATGATTCACATATATAATTATATAACTATAAACAACGATGAAAATAACGACCAATAATAATTTTAATAACCATTCTATAACAACACTTAATAACGACTAAGAATCATTAATACTCATTGATAACCATGCATCATCAAGGGCACGTAATTTGGAATCATCAGCTGGACCACTGGCCGGGCCTGCCATTCAGGGTTTTGTCCATCCGACCTCAATCCAACAGTAGGTGTATATAGTGGAACATAGTGTAATATACCATACCCTCCGGTAATTTAACACAGCTATGGAAGCCATGGTCCATTTATGGATGATTTTCCTATATTAACCTATATTAACATGATAGCATGGTAACTTTCCATAGTTACATTGAGTAACCATGGGGTACATATAATATTATACATTTATATATGCATACAGTTACACACACATACATACATACATACATACATACATACATACATATATATATATATATATATGTAGATTTATATAATGGCAACTATAGTGAAATTGACCGCCCCGGTGCGCCGTTGTTCATTCCGAGGCATGACCGCCCCATAAAAAACAGCTTGTGAAATGACGATCGAGTCATGACGATCGGAACACCTTTGACCTTCGTGTCATGATGGCTTTATGGTCAAGAACCTGTCCAAGATACCTTAGGAAAAAAAACAAAACTGGACACCCAGAATAGCTGGGATGTGGGTAAGTGGGCTTAAACAGTTGTTGCTAATGGCTGGTAAATAGTGCAATATATTCATATTATATATATATAACATAACATAATCATATATACAATATTGTAAAACAAAACATCAGTCTAATAGTAGAATAAAAACAAACATAGTAGTAGTAATTTAATAGCAATATATATATATAATATACACTATATCTATACAATGGCTATTAATTATTAAAGCATTATTTCTATGTATTGATTCCATGCTGTAGCTCTCTTGCTGTGACCATTTTATATCGTGAGTCTCCTGAGGCGTTGTGACACCACTGAGGCTCCAGCATTTGACCTGCCACACGACACTCGTGTGTTGATAGGGATTGCCATGGATACATAACATGATTGCCACAACAATGATCAATACCACTATGATCAACTATGAAACCATGGATACATCACAGTGACACAACATGAAACCAATTGATATCGACAACAATGATCCAAATTGATCCAACATCACTTTGGTCTCCTCAGAAACTGTCAAAGGACTATGTTTTTGCAGGTCAGATCAGATAAAAAAACTGATCAACGGCAGCAATGGCATGGTTGACTATTGACTATTGTTGACTATTGAAAACACATTAACAAATAAGGACCATTACAGGATTGCTGGGAATCCCTAACGAAGGTGGGGCCCCGAATGAAGTTCAACGAAGAGCGGTTCAGTTGCTTCACTATCACTTGCTTAACGGTTGAGTTTCAGGAGGATATCCCTATAATTCGAAGGGTGTATAAACCAACTAACTTGGGGAAACATGGGGTGAACCACCTTGTTGCAAGCGCAACATCATTTTCAAAAACCAGGTTAGCTGCTTAAAAGTCCATGTGTTGTTGTAAGTGTCCCATGAAAATCCGATCCTTTAAATCCTACAGTTGTGGCCCTCAAGCAAGTGATTACTGGGATTATAACTCCATTTAACTAATTGGTTATCTGTTATTATATTATGGGATAAGCCAGGTAAAAGTGTTAAAGGCTATAACTGTACTAGGGGTCTCCCCAGCATCTACTGAGCGCTACTCCAAAACGCCCACCGTTTTCCAGAAAATCGGCCATCTGCCTGGCCACATGCCCATGCCTGCGGGAGAGGGTTAGTTTACCGAATCCCCCAAAAGTTGTGCTGTAGATATTTTATAATTCATCATGATATTATATATGAGAACCTGGTTATTGTCTATCTCATTGATCATTATCTAAGTCGGTAATAATGTAGAGAGAAACTATAGATCACATCTATACACATAGTATTATATAACATGTATTCTGTATTCATGTTGATTTTGTTAGATATTTTTTATCTCTTTGTCGGATGTGTTGATGTCATACAGAAAGACGAGTCTTTCTGCTGCAGGCAGGGCAAGGTCATCTGACTAATCCCTTCCCTCTGAAACAGCCCGGAGAAACCAGTGTTTTTGATATCTGGTTGGTGGTTTCAACCCCTCTGAAAAATATGAGTTCGTCAATAGGAAGGATTATCCATGATTATCCCATATATGATGGACAATAATCCAAATCTTTGAAACCACCAACCAGCATATGGTTTAGCAGAGACTTACACCTATAAAAGGCACCACAAATGGGGGGTGTGAACCCCCCACGGATCGTGAAACTGTTCCCAGATAGACGTGCGGTGTTAGTTCACCCAGTTCTACATTGGACCCGAAAAAAATCCACAAATAATGGTGATTTAATGTTGTTTAATGGTGATTTAATGTTGTCAAAGGTTGTTGAATGGTGATTTGATGTTGTTTAATGGTCCTTTAATGTTGTTAAAGGTTGTTTAACGGTGATTTAATGTTGTTTAATGCTGATTAATGATCTTTAAGTCTTTAAAGGACTTTCGAACTAAAGTTACGATCACCAGTTGCCATGACCCTGGGACGATGCTCCCGAAGAAAAAAAGGGCTCCGCCTGCTGCATAGTTTGCCATGGCCTGCAGTGAAGAGTCAAGGGTCAGTATTGTATGCAAAAAATGTGGTTTACTCACTATGATACTATATGGTTATGGATCAATACCTATACATACCATTTTTAATGGGATGAACATCCATTTACCAGCTATTTTGATGTTCACCAGGGGTACAAGGTTTTGACACACTGCCATATTTTTTTTGTGTGTGTCATTTCAAACTGTAGGTCTACACATATGACTATTTTTGTTAGTATCTTTTGTAGGATTTTGGATGTTCCATCTTTTGGACTACTACAACTGCAAAAGGTCCTTTCAACCATGATTGGTCCGAGGAGCGTCGTCATCATCTCAGGGGCACAACGAACATGTTTCGAAACACGTTGTACCAAGGGGTTTCATCCTGATTCAGAATCAGATGGTTCGACCCCCTTCCTATAGGCCGTCACTGGAAGTCGAACAAATCGTTTTCCGGAGGATGACAAGAACACAGGTAAGCTTTTTAATGGGCAAGAGCCACTACTCTTCCAAATATGCAATAAATGGATCAAAGTTGCGTATGCAGCTTGACCCTCCGTTCAGGATGGAAATTCATCCAGGAACCCATAGTGATGGGACCCAGATTCCACAAGCTGCCCATACAACTACCATTCCCACAAGAATTCCCAGTGGTACAGGAAGTGATTGGGAAGCTTCTATGGAAATGTCAATCTGATCGTTGGTCCCTGAAGATTGGAAGACTTGAAACCGCTAGCGACAATTGGCAAAGTGCCTTGATACCCATCAACTGTGTGATGGTTGAACCAGCACAAGCTGGTACAATCACACATGTGAGGGTTTCCCAAAAAGGGGGTACCTCTAAATCATCTAGTTTAATGGGATTTTCCATTATAAACCATCCATTTTGGGGATCCCCCACTTATGGAAACCCCCATGTTTGGTGGTATTTCTTTACTCTCGTATCAACAAATGGCTAACCCGGTCAATGTTTGAGTTTTTTTTTGCACAGATTCTCTCTTTTCTCTCTTTCGATATCCATTAGACTCTTCTAGTATTAATACCCATAGGATCCATGTATGGTATATATGCTAACATTGGGGGTATAATGATGGTAAATGTTACCATATATAGCATACATGGATCCTATGGGATATGTATTGATCAACATGTTCTGTGTTTTTTTCGGTGATCTTATGCTCGACAATTGGATTCTTCTACCAGCACAGTGCTAAGCTGGCCGCCTGCGAGGCGGCCTGTGGCAGGTTCGAAGCCTCGACTGGGGGCATGTTACATTTATGGCTGGCAGGCTGGCTACCATTAGGAACCATTACGTAACACCATGATGGGACATATTCAGAGGTAATACTCATATGATACATTTATGGGATATTTCATCACTAACGGGATATTTTCATAATGGATCCAAGTACCTTCCGAGGAAGAATTGGGGGTTGGTTTAGGGGGTGAAGATGGGTGAAGTACCCTCGTAGCATTTGGATCCATAGGGTTTATAATAATCATCATGTACACGTTTACGTAGATGTGGAAAACCCACTAACTGTAGATAATTTTCCTAGGGAAACTATGGATTTCCACATTTATTGTATATTTACCTTATATCCTTATGGTATACAATCATGCTGGAGTAGATAGAGTATGGACATGTCAACCAATCCTCACTGAAATTGGAATAGAACTCTAGAAATACCATATTCTATCTACTTCAGAATATGAAAAAATGTACATAGATATCTCTCCCTAGGAAAAGAAATAAAACAGTATACATATATTCATATATATATACATAACACTTAAATTATATAACACTTAAATTATACACTATGACTATGTACATAATTGTAAATATATATATATATATTCCGAATGTGTATGGCGTGCGTGTGTGTGTGCGTGTGTGTGCGTGTGTGTGTGTAACATCTAAATAGATGTAAAACTTCTTTTTTTTCTTCCTTCTGTCCTCTCCCTTTTTAAATCTAGTGAAAGGGTTTTAAATCTAGTGCAGGGGGATGAGGGTTCCCTTGGTGTGCCTCATCTAACAAAGACCGCACCAAGTGGACGTGATATCAGTGCCCGGCCAGCACTGACGTACCTGCACTCGTATATATTTTTTTACGCTGTTGGTTTATATGTCAATGACTCCTGTGATTTTTTACTGACGTGCTTCTTATACTCTTACTGCTGTTGGTTTATATGTCAATGACTCCTGTGATTTATATGGACGTGGCAAGGGGCTAAGCCAAGAACCCCAATAAACAAACAATCTAATAAATTTGTTTCCTGTCTTTTTGCATGTTTCAGGATTCAGTTCCTGCCGGATCATATAATGATCCATTCTTGTCTAGTGTGATTCCTATGGTGACTCCGACATGGTGCCATAGGGCCAATTGAGGCAACCCCAGTTGGGGTCAATGTCGACTGACTTGAATTCCGAATTCACACATTTTAATTTAGTAATTCGTTTAAGTAAAGTGCAACAGCTGGCCTTGCGGTTATGCACCATTTTACGATGTCCCGCCGATCCTGCTGTCCCTTGAAAACCCTGGTGAAAAGTTGTCTTCTCTGAGTGAAGCCAATCGGAACAACCAGAAACTCCTTTTTTGTCACTGCTGCTTTTATACTTTTATTGCTGTTGGTTTATATGTCAATGACTCCTGTGATTTATACTGACGTGGCAAGGGGCTAAGCCAAGAACCACAACAGAAGGCAACAGGCACATGCTTTCCAGGTGTGGTTTTTTCTCTTTTGATGGTTGTCTGGTGAGGTTAAACATTTTGTGCACCTAATTCGTTGGAACTTGAAAGCCGTTTTATGCACTTGTGGCTGACTTGAACACGGGCCTGGATTGGCACAACGCACGACTTCTAGGTTTTAGGAGCTGAATCCTGTTGTTTACTAATTGTTTTGGTTTTCCTGTCTGTCATCACTAGTCCCCCATTTGGTCCCTAATTTCCCCGCGTGCCTCTCCGTAATGTGTCGTGGGGTTTAGGTGTGTGCGCTGTTTTGGTTAGGTCCGTTTCGCCGTGTAGGTTGGTTCCGGAGGTCCGTCTGTTCCCCTCCCCCCCTGCGCTGTTTTTGGCCGTTTGCCCTTCGTGTGTCCGCTTTTTTCTTCCTCTTGCCTTTCAGGGTTGACCCGGCTCTGGCCGGGTGTGTGTGTGTGTAACATCTAAATAGATGTAAAACTTCTTTCTTTTTCTTCCTTCTGTCCTCTCCCTTTTTAAATCTAGTGAAAGGGTTTTAAATCTAGTGCAGGGGGATGAGGGTTCCCTTGGTGTGCCTCATCTAACAAAGACCGCACCAAGTGGACGTGATATCAGTGCCCGGCCAGCACTGACGTACCTGCACTCGTATATTTTTTTTTACGCTGTTGGTTTATATGTCAATGACTCCTGTGATTTTTTACTGACGTGCTTCTTATACTCTTACTGCTGTTGGTTTATATGTCAATGACTCCTGTGATTTATATGGACGTGGCAAGGGGCTAAGCCAAGAACCCCAATAAACAAACAATCTAATAAATTTGTTTCCTGTCTTTTTGCATGTTTCAGGATTCAGTTCCTGCCGGATCATATAATGATCCATTCTTGTCTAGTGTGATTCCTATGGTGACTCCGACATGGTGCCATAGGGCCAATTGAGGCAACCCCAGTTGGGGTCAATGTCGACTGACTTGAATTCCGAATTCACACATTTTAATTTAGTAATTCGTTTAAGTAAAGTGCAACAGCTGGCCTTGCGGTTATGCACCATTTTACGATGTCCCGCCGCTCCTGCTGTCCCTTGAAAACCCTGGTGAAAAGTTGTCTTCTCTGAGTGAAGCCAATCGGAACAACCAGAAACTCCTTTTTTGTCACTGCTGCTTTTATACTTTTATTGCTGTTGGTTTATATGTCAATGACTCCTGTGATTTATACTGTCGTGGCAAGGGGCTAAGCCAAGAACCCCAACAGAAGGCAACAGGCACATGCTTTCCAGGTGTGGTTTTTTCTCTTTTGATGGTTGTCTGGTGAGGTTAAACATTTTGTGCACCTAATTCGTTGGAACTTGAAAGCCGTTTTATGCCCTTGTGGCTGACTTGAACACGGGCCTGGATTGGCACAACGCACGACTTCTAGGTTTTAGGAGCTGAATCCTGTTGTTTTACTAATTGTTTTGGTTTTCCTGTCTGTCATCAACTAGTCCCCCATTTGGTCCCTAATTTCCCCGCGTGCCTCTCCGTAATGTGTCGTGGGGTTTAGGTGTGTGCGCTGTTTTGGTTAGGTCCGTTTCGCCGTGTAGGTTGGTTCCGGAGGTCCGTCTGTTCCCCTCCCCCCCCTGCGCTGTTTTTGGCCGTTTGCCCTTCGTGTGTCCGCTTTTTTCTTCCTCTTGCCTTTCAGGGTTGACCCGGCTCTGGCCGGGTGTGTGTGTGTGTAACATCTAAATAGATGTAAAACTTCTTTCTTTTTCTTCCTTCTGTCCTCTCCCTTTTTAAATCTAGTGAAAGGGTTTTAAATCTAGTGCAGGGGGATGAGGGTTCCCTTGGTGTGCCTCATCTAACAAAGACCGCACCAAGTGGACGTGATATCAGTGCCCGGCCAGCACTGACGTACCTGCACTCGTATATATTTTTTTACGCTGTTGGTTTATATGTCAATGACTCCTGTGATTTTTTACTGACGTGCTTCCTTATACTCTTACTGCTGTTGGTTTATATGTCAATGACTCCTGTGATTTATATGGACGTGGCAAGGGGCTAAGCCAAGAACCCCAATAAACAAACAATCTAATAAATTTGTTTCCTGTCTTTTTGCATGTTTCAGGATTCAGTTCCTGCCGGATCATATAATGATCCATTCTTGTCTAGTGTGTGTATACATATTCATGAATTAACCCAACCCACTTCTTCTCTAAACATATGGTCTTTTCATGTCTTTTCGACACACCCAAAATCACCAAGGGGATGCAAAATTGGTGGATTAACCACGTTTTTTTCTGTTTTAGAAATCCATGGTGTTTTTAACCATGGCCAAGTAAGGATGGTTTAGACATGTTTCCTCTCGGGAAAATCTCGAAGAACGCGGATTCGCGGATTCTGGGCCAAATAAATGATATATTCGTATACTGTATAAACAAAAAAATGTCCAACAAAAAGCAAGATATTGATATCATGTTCTTGTCGAATATCAATGAATTAGCCTCAAGTAAATTAACAGTTCGACCCTGCCAGATAATCCAGTTGTCGGGGTTGGAAGACTAGTTGCCACTATAAATTGGTCATTTTCAGGGTCGAACTGTTAATTTAATTTACCAGGGGGTACAACTCATTCAGAACATGCCGGCATGTACCCTCTGGTTATTTAACATAACAGTTCGCCATGGTTTTTCGATGGCCCTAATCGAAATAGATGCTTTACCTGGGTTTAACCGTTCTTAAAAATAGTGATTTTCCATGGCTATGTAACAAATAACCAGGCAAAAATGGGGGGATCCCCCTCCATGGCAAACTGTGAATGTCATTTCACCAGATGGTGATTTTTCCAGCCACCACTGGGAACCCATGACCGGAGGCCATGCACCTAGGTGACGCGTTGGTTCACGCGTCGTCATGCTGAGGAAAATTCTGTGGCTTAACATGGCTGAACCATCAAACATGGTGATATTTCATGAAATAACAATATAAAGGGACATATTCAGATAGATAGATAGATAGATAGATAGATAGATAGATAGATAGAGATATATATATATAAAAACATATATATATATATTGATTGATTGATTGCCGTTGATATATCATTCAGGTAAAGTTAGCGTGTTATCATATATTGAAATCCAAAGTTTACGTTTGAGGAACATCATCTATCAGCTAGTTTCTCCAGATATAACTTTGATTCGCTGCGAGCCACCAAAAACTCAAACATATTTACTATAGCTTCCCCACATGGTGGATGTACTAATGGAGGGGAAAAAACACCTTCAGCAAAATCTAAGAGAATGTTCTATTTCCATCCCCTGTGTTTTCCCATATTTGTTGGCGGTCAGAAAATTGTGGTATCTCCATTGTTGCGATGGGCTTCGGTCACTGTAATTTACCCACCGGAGCATTCAACATTTCGTGGTGTTCCCAGGATTTCTTTAGATGGGAACCCAGGATTCTTCAACAAATGATCCGGTCGAGAGATTATACCCAGGGTATTCTTTAAGAAGGAAATCCGCAACTCCGGAAATATGTCAGGATCCGTAGAAATATGCGGATGTAGTATCATTTCTTGCACGAATCGTCATATCTACCCAGATCATCCCAGATCAAGAAAACATTGGAGGCACATCTTCAAAACATATCCATCTCAAGGCCACGTGTGGATCAAGCACAGCTGCAGGGCAAGAGATGACAGTGTTGAAAATCTCTGGTAATTTAGGTTTTTTGTCGCCATGGAAGCCATGGCCCATTTAGATTCATGCTGTTCGATGATTCCCTATTGAGAATGATTCTAACATGGATAAACATGGTGATTCAAATTTAGATTAATCTAGTTCGATGATTTCAGTACCTATCAGTACCTATTGTTAAAAAAAAACATATGTTTAACACACAGTCATAAACATTGTGATTTTTCTCTGATCTTCCAGTTCGCAAAGTGTGCCAGTCATTACAAAAGGCTTCGCAAACTGTGTAGCACCGAGGCAAAGGCTATGAAGGTTAAAACATACAACTGCAGAGAATTCATGGAATTTCACTTATTCAATAGCCACATCATCTAGCCATGGGGCATGTTCCGTTGCCAACCTGTTTTTCCCAACCTTAAGGCATACCCCAAGCTTCCCGGCCGGCCATTTTTCCAATCTCATGTCATCTACAGGTCCGCTCATGGATCTCATCGCACATCTTGACCTATGAGAAACTGGGAGCGAACTCGCCAACGCTCTGCGATATCTGCGATCTTCGGCTTCTCCAAATTTCCACGGAGCTGCATTCGGTCGCGATCAGCTGTCCAAATCGGATGGCTTGGCCCCGGTGTCTTCTTGGCCCCTTAAGTTGGTAAGAAATGGATCACATGATGCGAGCCCTGACCGGTTGGTACGAGCTGACCATCTTTTACGCACCTTCAGAGGTAAGGGTCATGGGAATCTGGCGGTTTGTATCTTTGCCTCAGCACATAATCGATATCCTTACACAGCCGGGACAGTGTCACATTGGCATCGTGAAAATCCAATAACGCATTTTGAGCAGCTTTCACGCGATCCAGTGGTTTATTTTGCAAGACTGACTCAAGAAACTTGTTGTTCCTGTCCCAAATCTGTCCGCGAGGTTTTTGCAACACCGTCGTCAAATACAACTCTGCGAAAAGTTTGTCTGGCTCTACCTTATGGCCCACCGGTAGGACAAAACAACACATATCAACTTGTCGCCTTTTTACACCCAAAGTTGTTAAGAAAAAGAGTTTGTTTCATCCAGTCAAGGAACCTGCATGTTCTTCATGTCAATGTAGAGTGAATCAATCACCGGCAGAGGGGCTTGCCATTGTGTTGCAACCATACTGCTGAAGACGGCCGTATCAGGTTGCAATCTGAGTTCGTGGATCTGTGTGAAAAAGTACTCTGCAACCAGATGCCGCTCCTTGCTCTCAAAGTCTGAACATGCTCGAATGGCCGACGTCA
The DNA here is from genome assembly GCA_947184155.2 of Cladocopium goreaui. Taxonomy (NCBI): domain Eukaryota; class Dinophyceae; order Suessiales; family Symbiodiniaceae; genus Cladocopium; species Cladocopium goreaui. The sequence continues at coordinate 35,037 of CAMXCT020006597.1, forward strand.
AGTGGTAGAGGTCCTGAAGATCTTGAAACAGATGCTGTACGGGTGCAAAAATTGACTGTTGACCAGGAAATTACACAGAGAAAAGATGAGAAAAGTCCGGTTGGTGGTGCCCTCGGTGCCCCCGTGTGTTAGCAAAGGCGGCTAAGGCGGTTTATAACTCCAATAAGTCTTGGGTTTATGGAAAGGTCTATCGATATTTAAGAAAGGATACACCCAAACGTGAAAATCAATGCATCGGCAGTGATGACAAAACAGCATAGGACGCACACGACCTGGGAAAGGAAACCCAAAGCACATAGTTTTCATCATCCCTCAGTTAGTTTCCCTAAAGTTTTCCCACTGCTATGATGACACACTGCATGCAGCCAAACATAGAAAAGGCCGCCAGCGCACTAGCACTTGCACGGCCAATATTGGGGACCTTTCAAACATGTCTATGTCAACCTTGTTTATTGCTGCTTTGTATATCCATCATTATCCTGCCATGTTTTTTTGGCAGAAAGCAAAAACACTTAAAAACTATATAATCTGCTCAACCAAGGTTTGGGCTGAGGGGCCAGAAGACTTGGGGCAGAAAATTCATGCGCAAAACCCAGCCATACCGATAAAAAAAGAACCAAAATTGAACAAAGCACCGAAAACATACAAACAAGTCAAGAGCATGCAAATGAACAATGAGTGCATTATCTAGTTTTCAACCAATATGTTCCAGCTGTCCTAGACCTGCCACCAGAACAACAGGGAATCACCAAGAATGGGTTGGATGATCAAATTCCTCCGGCAACTGTTCCCATGACTCAACCCGAAATCAATCAGCACAGTGCAACCATAACATCCATGCAGATCCATATCCTATGGATCCAATTGCTTCCTGAGTACTTTGAAAGTACTTGGAGCCATAGGGATACAAAGATGGGGGATCCAAAATCATCGAAGTTATATTGGTCATGTTTAACAGGGAAACAAATGGTTTTTGCCCTCCGACCAAGTTATTAAGTTGCATTGCATGCTCGGCGAACTTTAGATATTGTATGATATTGTAATTGTATACGCCTTGAATAACGGTCAGGCTTGTTATAAACTAACTTAGCTATCGTTTGCGGGGCTCTCCGTGTACCAAATTACAAATTCCAGTCTGAATGTCTGTTGTTTTTCCTCATTTTTCTTTCAAAACAAGTGTTACACATAAAAATAAATAAACAAATAAATATATATATATATATATATGAAGTATAAATATATGTATGTATATAAGACACAAATTATAATAGGTACATAACGGTACATGTACAATATATTATACCAAACAATCTGACTCTTGGAAACAGTTCAAGTTCAAAAAAATGATCATTCAGAAGCCACAAAAATATATCCACCATTTCGATATCCATTCTCCGAGTCTCGATATCCACTCTGCGACTTTCCATTTGATCAAGGACCTGCGCAACGGTTTTCACATCAGCCACCCTGGCTGCGGCGGAGATCCGAGACATCGCCAGATGTCCATTCAAGCCACAGTCCTTCAAGGCTTCTTGATATACCTGGGCTGCTTGGCTGCTTGGAGTCTACACTGAGATTTAGATCCATTTATAAATGGTTCAAGTATCAAATGTATCATTATTCATTTTAGATCCATTTACAAATGGTTTAAGTATCAAAGATGATCAAGGGTTGGTGTGAAGTCCCTACAGTAAACGTTGAAGCGCTTATGCATGTAAGGGTCTGGATACACTGGAAAACACAGGCATCTCAGCTTCGACATCACCCCAGAAACCCCAATTTGACTATCGGTAGTAGCCACTTGCGATTCGAATAGTCCCAGTTGCCGTACAACCCACTTGCAGCCAAGAAGAGTCCCCTATCTCTCCTTGCATTCCTTGAATTATTGTTGAAAGGAGCTGTGCAAAGGATTCTCTGTAAATGGGATATGATCTCATATAGTAGGCGATGCAGAACCCGAAATTACAACCCTGAGAACGGTTTTTGGCCATGGTTTCTACAAAACCATCTCATTGTTGTGGTTTGAGTAAAGCTTGCGTCACACATCAGCCAAAACACCCACAACAGGTAAATTGAGGGTCGAATCTAAGTAGGTGGGCCAAAATTAGCGTTATTCTGTAACTACGCCAATGTCACACTGCCTTTTTGGGAATGCGCAAGCTCTGACAAGTCAACTGTGGATTGATACCCCAACTGGGAGGTTTACTCGTGGGGTACCATTTTCGTAGTGCAATTTTAGTAAAACATAAAAGTCCTAGAATAACTCATCAACAAGGATTTACATGTCTGGTTTATATGATCTGGCTAATCCCATAGGATCCATGTATGCTATATATGGTGACATTTACCATCAATATACCCCAAATGTTAGCATATATACCATACATGGATCCTATGGGAATTGTCACAACCTGAAAATCGCTGAAACAAAGCCATGTGAGGACGGTTCCCTTTACGAACCATCATGCCAGTGACCTAGCCATGTGAGGTCAATATAATTCATAGAGATCTCCAATCAAAATGCGGCTTTCCTAAAATGGGGTGTACCACCAAATCATCCATTTACATACTGTAATGGGATTTACCCTAAAAAAAAACCAGGGGTACCTCCCATTTCAGGAAACCCCCATGTCCCCAATCAAAATGAAGATGTTTCCACCGTTTCGCATGTTGGAAACCTCAGTCCCTCCCCGCCTCACATACTCTTTCAGTGTCTTCCAGCTGCCCGAAGATTCGCAAGGCTGTGGAATAGCAGAAGGAATCCTTGGACTTGCTTAAGGAACCACCATCCCCCCAAAAAATAGGTTCCCCAAGTAGTGGATGTCCTGGAAAATCCGCCAATCATTGACTCAGCAACTCCAAGTGTCCTGCTGACAGCTCTCCTTGCATTTTCTGTACAACGATGCTCCTTGCAGAAGTTGGTCGTAGTGGATGGCCGCATTCATCGCCAATACGTAGATCCGTGAAGAGTTGCCAGTGTATGAAGACACGGCGGCGTCAACCACTTCCCACTCCGAGGCGCTGCGGAGCTTTCTCTCCAGTTCTCTCTCGGCAGGGCTGAGGGAACTGAGGGAACTTGCGGCCCGGGACTTGAAAGGATCCTGGATTTAAGCTGGGAACATTCCTGGTTGGTGGTATACCTACCCCTCTGAAAAATATGAAAGTCAGTTGGGATTATTAATCCCAATATATGGAAAAATAAAAAATGTTCCAAACCACCAACCCCAGATCCCACTTACATCCTCTTACCCTCTAGTTATCAAACATGGCAATATATGGTAATGGAAATTCCTGGTCTATATGGTGTTTTTCCCATGAATTGACTTCGGGGATTTCGCCGCCCGCCACACATCAACCTTACAAGACCTGGTAAGATGAACCTTCTGGTAACTTAACATAGCTGTGGAAATCTTTATGTTGAACAGAAATGTGACATGTGAAATTACCGGAGAGTATAGATGAATTGTATTCAGCTCTCAATCTTGACCATATCATCTATGTCAATTGGCTTGGACCACTCATCCAGAACAGATTGCAGCGCCGAGTCTCCAAGTTGGATACTGTTCCAAAGCCAAGCAGCTTGGGACGTCGAGCTAGCAGCTCAACCTGGAGCCCCAGGGATTTCAGGTGCATGATAGTTCATAGATGATGCTCATCCCAATTATATATATAAATAATTATAATATATAAATATCTATATATATATATATATATTGGATCACAATTTACAAATTATAACTCCCTAAAATCATCAAACAAGAGAGGTTTTGAACATTGCTCATTTGGTTGGAGATGGTTGGAGCAAAACATGACAAAAACAATGTACATTCGAAACTGGGACCGGTCTTAAACCACCTCTATATGAGCCATGGTCAATACTCACTATATGGTTGATGGTCATCCCATCCATAATAAGGATCCTTATAATGGTTATTATAAATCCCTATGAACCATTGGATGACTAGCCCCTATTAATGGTTATTAACCATGAGTATTGACCATAGCTCATATGGATAAGTTGATGGTCTGTAAGCCAGGTGCTGTCACCCCAGTCATGGAAAAACCCGGATTTGTTTTTTTTTGGCACCTTCAAAGATGTTCCCGACAAATACCCTCGTCTTCGGTCAAGGCCAATTGTTGGATCCGCGTATTTCTTCACATTAGAACTGCAAACATGATGGTGAATCTTGAATACCTATCAACAAAACTGTTTTTTAACATCAAAAGTTGAATACCTATCAAATCCTATCAAGAAATCCATAAGTGTTAAAACCCATGCTGGTTATTTTATCTAACATGACGGCAAATTTCGAACAACGGCTTCCCCGCAGGCACGATTGGTGAGGTCGCATATGCAGTCGGGTTGCGTCGCCACTGGTTTAAACAAGCTCCATGTGTGAGGAAGGGAAACATGGAAAAAAACAAATAGAATATGTGAGGACTTTGTTGATGAAACATACAATCAATAGAAAATTTCCACAAGTGATATACAATGAGTACCGTTGCTCAATTAGATGAAAGTTAATCATTGCTTATGATTGTGAGATGTGACCCAATACTACCGATGTTGGGGTGTGACACAAACCGTAAGGGTTTAATGAGCGCCCACCTCCACGTAAATGTGCGATTTCAAGCGGCTTCCTCCGACAAGAACAACTGCATAAAGCAAACAAGACTAGTTCATCAGTTCATCCTTCAGAAATGGAAATCTTGATTTTCTTCATGGAAATGGGGGAAATGTGACTTTTGGTGAGGTTTTTGACATCAGAAAAATCTGAAGACAACGGCGGCATTTCTTTCCAGCAACGATGATGCAAACGCTTGGCAGCATCCAAGCTCTACGGAGCCCAGGGCGGCCGCCCCGCGGCATGGCGTGGCGAACACTTTTCTTCAGCGGTTTCAGCACAATGCTGCGGCAAACAGAAAATGTGATCAGACCTAACCAATGGAAGGATTGTTTTGGTGAAATTTGATGAATAACAACATAAGATAAATCAATGCTTACAGCATAGCCTGAAAAGTTGCCGATAACCGTTTCATATTGTTTTCATGCTACAAAAACAGCGATTCCTTGTTCTCAAACCCTGTATAGAAAGTATCACAAGATCAACAGCTAGTGATCAGCCTGGAGATCCCTTCTATGGACCCAACCACGATTTAACCACCGAAAGGTAATGCTTACCTCCTGGTGCACAGGGAAATATATATATATATATATCCATGTCCAATGTAGACACCTGCACCCTATGAGGGAGTATGGGGCTGGCTGCGAAAATGCAGTTTCAGGAGGGATGACACCGGCTCCTTTACTCAAGTTTAAGTGAGAAGGGGAAATCAAATTAACTTGAAAGAACCTCAGCTAGTGTCGAAAGTGCAACGGAGTTGAGAACAACATACCTTGGCCCTCAAAATACCATTGAAAGTGCATGATTTTTGCAAGATTTGGTGAAAGATACCGTTTTTTCATTGGTAGAAAATACTGCTGCAATGTTGCATTTCCCCACCCAACACTGCAAATACTCCGGGAATCTCATTGATGTTGCGCTGAGCATTCGACCATTGCCATTGTCAACCTGCAACCCAAAAGACATGAACCATGGCTGAATCACCCTGTGGTATTTTTGTTTTGGGTCCAGTTCAAGTCATTTGGGTTCCAATGGAGCCACTTGGCATTTCAATTTCAGCACCCCAAAATGGGGGTCGAATTTTTGAGCCTTGAAAAATCCCACCTTTGATTCATTTTGATCTCATCTGTTGTATGGTCGTACAATGTCGTACATGAATGGATCATCGAGTTTTGGGTGATAAAATGTTGGTTAAAACTTTAAAACAAGATGCAGCCCACGAACCCGAATGCAGTCACGTAAAACATTTTTGTGAAATATTTTTTCAACAGTTTTGTACATTCTTCCCCTGTTACCATAGCAGTGTAGACTGTGGAGTGTAGAATGGGGTGGAGTGCGGAGTGTGGGGTGCCACTTATCAATTTTCTCTGGACCGTGTTTGGAATGCAAAAAAACACGATGAAACCGCAAGATTTCAGAGTGTGCTTCCCCAAAAAAAACATCTAAAACATGTTTTTCCTCCTTAGCAAAAAAACACATAAAAAATGAAAAAAACAAAGTAACAGTTTTTCTTATTCCCTCGCTAGTTTAAATTAGATTAATTTCAAGATAATTTCCTTTAACTCAATTTTCAACTTCCATAGCTTCAACTTAACTCTCTGGGCGGCTCCTTGTGACATTATTTCGTCAACTAAGCTACCGTATCTCACACGCCTCTACACTGAGACATTCTCCAAAAGACAGAGATGGCATGGTCCTGTCTGGAGCTTATTCTCTCACAGCTGAGATCCAGAGCATAGCAATCTCAAATGGGGATTTTTGCTTCATGTGCCAGTTTTGTGCCCATGGAACGACAGGGTTGTGCCATCATATGATGTTTATCTTTCAGAGATCGATGCATCTATAGGTCGCATTGTGTTTATGTATGTGGTACATCGTACAAAACGGGTTGCAAACACTGCTTGGCGCCAGCAACCATTGTGAGAGATGCAAAATCTAGCGTCCCCGTTGCTGCTCTCTGCGTTGTCCTTCACTGCCTGCGTTCCAAGTCTTTGACCGTAGGCCAAGGCACTGATCTGCACACAAGCGTGCTGCAAGGGTTGCAATCTTGGACCTCAGCCACTCCGCTCTGTGCCACAACAAACACAACAGTGTCACAAACAGCAATTCCCTCCGCCCGGCCCGCTCTTCTTTTTTGGCCTCTCGAGCTCAAAACGTTCAAAAACTCCGAGGAGACAAATGCGAAACGACTAATCCTCCCCGAAGAAGGCTTGGAACTTCTGATCCCCTTGTGGTGCACCCAGATGGGGTTGAACCCCTGAAAAATAAAATTAAATCATAGGTACCCAGGCTACTGACCCCAAAATGCAAAAATGAAATCAGGGGAGTTCAACCCCACACGTTGCGCAAAGAGAAAATCATCAGTCATCCAACTGAGGGGTTTGCAAAAATAAAATCAAGAGGTTCCAGAAATAAAATCAAGAAGGTTCCAAGCCAGCATCCAAAATGTTCCAGCAATAAAACTAAAAGGTTCCAGGTCAGCATCTGTGTTTGTGAAATCATCTGAAATCTCAACAAAATCTATCAAATATTGAATCCAAACATATTCAAACCCAGATTTTAAATATGTATTTCAAGCTTTGTAGAAGCAGAATGGTGTAATCAGGTAATCACAATCCATAGTTTTTTTTCTTTTTTGTGGCGTGTTCTGGCTGCATCCTTTTCTGCCCAAACAATAGTGACCACCAAACAAAGCATAGATTCAATATATTCCAACCATACTAACCAACAAAATTCTACAAGCTTGGGAACCTTGGATTTTATTTTTCCCAAAATCTATCAAATATTGAATCCAAACATATCCAAACCCAAGAGATGTGTGTTCCACAAAAAAAAGGTAAGCACAACGCAAAAATAAAATCCAAAGGGACCCAACCTAAAGCTACTCCACCAGCTGCATTGGGGTTGGTTCTTGGTCTTGGCCCATGTCCCACAAATAAAATCATAGGGGTCTAACTTACTCAAAACTTATGATAGGCACCTTTTGAAAAATAAATCCAAAAATATTTCAGTCTCAAGCCCTATGATTTTATTTTTGAACACCGCTTAGGGATACTTCTGTTCCTCTCCGTATGATAGCACGGTCTCCGTTGTCTGCCGACCTCTACCTCTACCGCCTCCGCCTCTTCTTCGGGCTCATCGTCGACGACTGGGCTTGGAGCACCATCATCGTCATGTGCGAGAAAACGCACCATGGTGAGCTCCACCAATAGCGTCTCCCGCAGCACCGTCGGCACATTCAGGCCGAACACGTGCCTCTGTAGGCCCAGCTTCTTCGAGGGTGAAGGGTCTCTCCACCTCGGCCCGCACAGGACGCTGCACAGCTGTCCGCCAGCGTCTCAAAAAGTACGGCGGCCCCTGCGTGGAGCCTGGGCCCCACACCCGAAGTCGAAGCGACCAGCCGCTCTCATCCCACGCTTGTTGGGTGAGACGCTGCAGCTTACCGAGGACGCTGCCGAACACATGGGCCAGGTACGCCCCTGAGGCATCTTTCGAACATAAATGAATTTCAAATCGCATCAACCCAAGGCTTCTAATTATGCAACAACCTCCAGCATCTGATGCCAACCAGTCCTATGGGATTTCACGGATCCAGACTCCCCTCGAAGCTTCAAAAGCCGGTCAACGAGCGATGAGCCGACATTCTGCACATGTTCCACCTTCCGAGTTCTCTTCTGCTTCAAGTCTTGGTTGCCTTTCCTCCTTTCATTGGCAGGCAATATGTGCACAGCAGCGAACACTTCCCTCAACTCCGTCACGATGCCATTGAACTCCGTGTCCGTTGTCGGGATGGTCAAGCATAGGTATAGATGCTTTTCTTTGCTTTTCATAACTCTTGCCGGGCCTCGGGAACCCAGAACCTTCCAACTACTGCTAATGCATCTGCTCCTGGATCTGCACCTGGTATGCTACAGCTGCTGCTATACTCCTACGTGTACTCAATCTCCTACCAACTCTGCTACGTCAACCGGCCCCCAAATGCTCTTTGCCCTCCAACGCCTCATCGACAGGTACGTGCATCATCATGATTGATTGTGCACCACTGGCTTGCTCAGCGTGCAAATCAGCGCGGATTGTGGCTGCCCCATCACGACAGCACCAACTAATAGCTCGAACCCGTGCACAACTGCCGGTTTATGGTATATCACCAAGCGAAACTGATTCAACTGCTTAAACCATCACGTCCCAAGTGATAGGCCAGGCTGTGGCTTTCACAGAATACCAAAATGGCTCCACAAGTTCACCCTCACCTCGCAACACATGCGCCGGTTTTCCGGCGCATATTGCAATGCATCCGCCATCCTGCCGGGTGCCAATTTCTAACTGACTGATTCAGCCATCCAGCGAATGACAAGCCTACACTGTTGTATTTTCAACACCACAGCAGGAATAAGCCTTGTGGGCTTTACCTCGTCTAATTACCAATTCCTAAACATAACCGATGTTCCGAAGAACAAGCGGCGACTGACAGCGCAGTCTAGCCAAGTTAGCTCTATTAAATTCTCCCTAAATGCCGCCCATGCACGGTGTAAATGATTTGGATGGGTCACAACTTGGTAGCAAAAGTTACCCCGCCTGCCAATGCAAATGCAACTGCGCTTGCTACTCACTCACGCGTCGAATTTCTACAACAGTAATGAATCCAACACATGTCAAACAATGCCATCTCTGTGGGCCTAAACTGTTCCGACTCTGCAAGAAAAACTAGGTGGTATCCCCAACAGCAAAGTTGGTTGGAAGATGTAGAAACAACCGAAACCCTGACAAGGAGCGCGACTTAACTTTGAAACAAAGCAATGTGTGTATGCGTGCACGTCGCAAGGAAAAATGGAGAAGCATTCCTGCTTTGGCCTTCGGCATGCACCAAAACAACACCAAAAATTCGCCAAAAAGCCTAAAAACCCGGCGATTTAGGCTTTTTGGCGAATTTTTGGTGTTTTGGTGCATGTCACAAGCCAAAACACTGTAAATTACAGTGTTTTGTTTTGTAGCTCTTGCATGGAAAAACTACTTATTGCATCTTATTGCAACATGCTGAAACTGCGCAAGTGCAAGTGTTTTTTTGCTAGGTGTTGTCCAAAAAACATTGCAATACCATGGTTTTTGCTAACGGAGGCAAAAAGCATTGTCCCTCTGGTAATTTAACATAGCTATTGAAAATTGCCATTTATAGTGAATTTTCCCATGAAAAATTGTAATTTTCCATAGTTATGTTAGTTTACCAGAGGGTAAATACCATGGTTTTTGGCCTCCGACGCGAAAAACAATGAAAAACAGCAGTATTTGAAGTGTTTTGTCCCGAAGGCTTTCAAAATTGGCAAAACAGAGCCAATATGACGGTTTATGGGGCCCTGCGCGGCTCACACCAACAGCGGCAGCAACAACAGCAACAACAGCAGCAACACCAACAACAACCACCAGGAACCACAACTGGAACCCCTACGATATCAACCCATCAATAATTTCCCAATGTGGTTTTCTAAAATAGATATACCCAAAATCATCCAAGTCATTTGACCATGACTGAGTATTGAAAGACTTGGGGTACCCCCATGACTTAAGAAACACTCATCTAATTACATATGCCATAAACGTAGTTAAGCATGTTAAGCATAGTCAATAGGTACATCATCACTATAATCATCGATAAATGGAACATTTTCCCATATGCCACATGTCCATTATAGAAATCTACAATCTATTAAAGCTATATCATTGATATCAACGCATCAGTATTCCTCTATGTCTATATACCATAAATATACCATTGATAAGTCCAATTATAGTGGATGTTCTCATTACACAATTATAGAATATATCATTAACGAGGACGTGTGTATATATATATATATATATATTCCGCTTTATCCCATTAATATGTATATATATGTATGTATGTATGTATGTATATAGATATATTATGTATATTGTATATATATTCTGTATAATATATATATATATATATATATATATATATATTCTGTATGTATATTATATATATATGTGTGTGTGTAAATTATATATATACGTAAATAAATAAGTATATATATAATATATATATATATATAATATATATAATATATATATATAATATATATAATATATATATATATATATATATACGTATATATATATTTACGTATATATATATATAATATACGTGTATATAGTAGTAATAATAATAAATATATATATACATATGTATATATATATATATATCATTATAGTACCATCATATCCTTGGTCCTTACTTCCTCAGTAATCTCAATATGACAGCGGTCATTTGACACTCCCAGCCCCTCCCTACCACCTGATACTTCGCCTGCGCGGTCGCCTGAGCTCGAGAGGACCATAGCCATCTTCATGGGATTTCATGGGGATTGAGTGGGGGTTTAGTGGGAAATAGTGGATTTACCCATTAAACATGGGTGGGTTTTCCATAGTTACGTTAGTTTACCAGAGGGTAGCCATGTGGCAGTGGGTCAAAACCCTGGTACCCCTGTAGTTCACATCAAAATAGCTGGGATTTATGGATGTGAATAACCCTGTAAAAATGGTATTAATAGGTATTGATTCATAGCCATTTGGGAAAATGATGAGAAAAACAGTTAATTCCATTGGTATCCATTCATTAGTTCGGTATGTCCCATCTGCTTCCACAGCTTAGATTCGTTCAGTTGATCTTAGCGTGGCTCCAGAAAATCGAAGGTGAAAATGATGAATAAACCACTGGATCATGGATGATGGGGGATCCTGTTGGCACAATCCCCAATCACCTCAGAAATCACAGGTTTGAGTTGAGAATGAGTAAGTGGAGGATAAACCCTTGGCTTTCCAACTTTGGTTCAAAGGCAATTCATGAGTCGTGAACATTTTGTTGGAGGCATCCTCATCTTGCAACATCCAGTTGCACAAAAAACGTGGAATTTGCAAGACTTGATCAAGAGTTGCAGCACACTAACAACAGATGCACTGGTCATTCCGTCATTCCCAAGAGTGAATTCCCCCATGTTGAAGGCAATGAAGCTCGAGACATACCATGTTTTTGTTGGCCTTTCCATCACTTTTGGAAGATTCAACCATTCCATACCATTCCCATTTTTTTGGTGGTTGACTCCCCAAGGGCATCCTGTTTTTGTTGCTTGCAGCAATTGCAAGACGTAGGAACCTTCAGTCTCTCTCTGATAGATATATGCACATTTTGTCATTCTTGCATACAGATGGGGAATGTTAACATTCATTGCATTGCCTCATCAGAAGATGTTGTTACGTTGAAGATCGGTGTTGCATACAAATGGGGGGGGGTGGAGGGATGTTAACGTTCATTGCATTGCGTCATCAGAAGATGTTGTTACGTTGAAGATCGGTGTTGCATACAAATGGGGGGAGTGGAGGGATGTTAACGTTCATTGCATTGCGTCATCAGAAGAGGTTGTTACGTTGAAGATCGGTGTTGCATACAGATGGGGGGGTGGGGGGATGTTAACGTTCATCGCATTGCGTCATCAGAAGATGTTGTTACGTTCAAGAAGTTGTTACGTTGAAGATGTTGTTACGTTCAAGCTGTTGTTACGTTGAAGATGTTGTTACGTTAATATGTTGTCAGCTTTTTACATTCACAGAAACCCAAGTCTTCAATCAGTGCTGGAAGCATTGAAATTCTACCGACACAAAGTGAACGGGGCTTGTGCACCTACGAATGCTTTCAAAACGGCTTTGTGGATGTGAAGAGAAAAAAGGCTCATGTGCATTTCGCCCATGGTTCTCTGGGTAGATTATGACATTTTATGTCTATCAAAAGAAACCTGAAATTCCAAACAAAAACACGCAATTCCTATGGGAAAAGCAAACATGATATAAGTTGATGAACTTGACAAAGACAAAAAGACATTGAAACAGCGGACAACATATCCCAGATATGTTGTCCGCATGTGGAACTAATTCCCGATATTCTCACGTTATAGGAAGAACACGAAACACTGTAAAACACGGTGAACAATGACATTTATCAAACTGGAACACAATGAACTTCAATTGCCTTCCGGGGAACCCCCAGCCTCTGCCCTATATATATATATATACATATGTTGTGTATATATATATATATATGCGCATATATATATATATGGCAATTCCATATGGTTTAATACCCAGTTTCTTGTTGCTCCAATCTCCCATGATATCCATATGGTGTATCCCCATCTAAAAAACCCTAATTTTCTTATTTTAGAATCTATGACCAATTCTTGTGATATGTTTTGTTGGTCCAACAAAACCCTCATATAGCAATGATATCTTGTTATATACCTATTATAGCCATTACATGCATATATTATCTGGTTGGTGGTATACCTACCCCTCTGAAAAATATTAGTCAATTGGAAGGATTATCCCATATATTGTGGAAAACAAAAAATGTTCCAAACCACCAACCAGATATTATAGTCATCTAGATTGATGAGAAAAAACATCATCAACCATGTTTAGTTGATTATACTATTGGATATCCATGGATAGTAAACATTTTAGTAACCATACTAAAGTCAGTTGGGATGCTTATTCCCAATATATGGAAAGTCATAAAATTGATGTTCCAAACCACCAACCAGATACTATATCTACTGTATACATCCCATGTGCCAAGTCACAGCCGCCGTGGCCGCCACCGCTGCTAGAGCGTTCTGTCCTTCCTGCGACTCGTCGTGCAAGAATACCTGCGGCCGGCGCGGCCGGCGCGGCCGGCGCGGCCGCACGGATGAAGAAAACGTATAGCCTCTGGTAAACTACAAGGTGGTGCCCCCCAGTTATAAGTTGGTTATAATCCCATTAACTATAGATATATCACCTATAAACCATAGTTATTGGAGTTATAAACCAACTTAGCTAACTATGGGGCACCACCTTGTAACGACTACCATGGGGAAGTGGGGAACTGGATGATATGGCCTTAAGATGCCATCTGGTATCAAACATGGGGATTTACCCGGCCTGGTAAACATAGAAAAAGCTATTGAAAATGACCATAGAAATAGTGGATTGACCCATTGAAAATGGTGATTTTCCATAGTTATGTAAACGTTTACCAGAGGGTATTACCCCCCCGTTGTAGCCCTGAACAGATGTGAACATGATGAAAAAAAAGAACGTGATTGGAAATCACAAAATCATGGAATTATCACTAGTTTATACTGATAGATCACCAATTAAATTTGCAGGAATTATAATCCCATTTATAACTGGTTGTTTTGGGCCATATCTGTGGGGTTTTCCAAGCAGTTCCATGTGGAAAATCCATGGTTTAATCCATGGCTTCACTGGGAAAATGATCAGTGGCACTTTTGAACGGCGTCGACAATGAATGCCAAACATGTCCAAAATCATATACCTATAAGAATGCCAAAACCTGTAAGCAGGTAAATCCTGAAATCAGATTCGCACACGCCAACATCTTCCCAAATCCCTGGGGCACATGCAAAAAAAAAAGTAATTCCCAACAACTCCTACCCTCTGGTAAACTAACATAACTATGGAAAATCACCATTTTCAATGGGTAAATCCACTATAAATGGTCATTTTCAATAGCTATGTTAGTTTACCAGAGGGTAAATGAAAGTTGTACAAGAAATATCCAAAACACCATTTCCGGACGACTTGAAAGACAAGCCCGGACGACTCATAGCCGCTATGACCTAGTAGTGATTATACTATGTAAATACATACAAGGTAGTGCCCCCCAGTTATAAGTTGGTTTATAATCCCATTAACTATAGATATATCACCTATAAACCATAGTTATTGGAGTTATAAACCAACTTAGCTAACTATGGGGCACCACCTTGTACAAATCCAATTGCAACATTATGTCAATTAAATGGCAATTCTAGAGTCTTAGCGTTGGAGGATCCATGGATGCGGGGGCTCTGCATCCCGATATATCTGGCTGAATTTAACCACACATAGGGATTTAACCTTAAGAATAGGGATTTAACCATGAACAAATAGGGAATTAACCGTCAAAAAATGTAAAGCAATAGTAAATTTACACACCACTTCGAGAATTCGAGAATTTCTATTGATGCCGTGGTGACGACATTAAATTTACTCATATGAATCTCATATGTATGTGTATATATATATATATACATACATATATTATTATATATATATAACCTTATAACTATATTATGGAGACATTAATACATACAGTCATATAGTTCATATCTGCATGATCGAAACAAGGACAAATAAATGCTGATTTGACACAGTTCTGCTTTGTGAGTGTATTTTCTGCGAATGAGCGCAATTGCACCACTCTTGGGATTATCCCACTTTGTGCGTTTGGAAGCAAACATTCTGAGCGTATTTTCCGGGAACATTGGCATAAATACACGATAAAAAAGCGTAAGTACATGTGTATTAGGAGACATCAGAGTGCAGTTGTCAGCAAGACATTGTCCCAGTTGCAATCTCCATTTTAGATATCTGAAGATATATCATATATCATCTACTGCAGATAAGGTGTTTTTTTCTACTCAATTGAGTGGAGTTTATCCAAGTTTGTGCAGTATGAAACCCGATTTTTCGGGCTCAATGCGCCGCTGAAAACATCTCCTGATTCTTGGAGTTCCTCAAGCAGAAAAATGAAAGGTGCTAAGCTATGAGATTCAATGTCTTGGATCTTTCCGACATCAATATTATCCGCCGACCCCGGCCTTGGCCAAGGCAGGGGCGGCGCCTGGGACCACCGCAGGTGTGGAACTTCTCCTTCTTAGCTTGCCAAGGTCAAACGCATCTCACAGCCAGCAAGCTGCCCCAAGGCCACATCGCGTAAACATTCTCCTGGCATGCTTCATCCTCCAGTTCAGACTTCCCCTTTACCTTGCGAAGACTACGTCTTACGCACGGGAGGCAAGACACACCATCCCCAAAATATGAAAACAACATTCCATGAACAGCCACGGAAGTCCCTGATATCAATACATTCGATTCATTGTCCCACAATCTATGTTTACGCTACGTAGACCTTCAAAAACTCTATAATATTTGCACGTTTGGACTACTGCACATGTGGGCCGTTTTGACCTTTCCCCGCCGCTCCGCCCTGACAAGGGGGTCGGCGGCACCACTTTGGTGCCAACTCGAAGTTATAAGTGGGTTATAACCTAGGGTTATATCCCAGTTACTAAGTCATAACTTCTTAGCTAACTTTTTGTAACTTTTTTTTTGCTATAAAAAAAGTGTCTTGAAAAGTGATCAAATTTTGATCTTTTTGATGATTTTGAGTGTTTGCTGTTTGAAGCGTTTTTAACTGCTAAAAAAAATGCCAAATGGAGCGGTTTTCAAACCGCTAAAAGCCATTTTTGTTGGAACAGCCGTTTTCAGCATGTCAAATGCCCCGGCCGATGTGCCGCTTTTGCCGACCAGGCCAGGTTTGTTGTCTTTCACGAGTGAACAATTCAAAGTGATTTGGTTGAAATGGATGTCCTTGCATGCAGGGAATCTCGTCCTCTCGATGAGCTCAAGTTCGTGCTGGTGAAGTGCGAGTGGGTCTTGGAGAGCGGTCTTTTGAAGTGGAGAAGCCACAGCATTACTGGCAAGGTGAAAGAGTGACTTGGCACGATTTTGCACGTGCAACTTATATTTGGCAATGTTCTCTTCAGCATGCAACCTCAAGATCATGATTGCGAGGCGAAATTTCGATGAGCTGGTTCAGCAGTGGCCTGTGAATGACGATGAGGTGGAGATGATCCGTCGTCATCTCTTGCAGCTTGTGACAGAGAACGGCCAGACGTAATAGATGACCTGCATTTGTTCAAAATGAAGATTATACGTTGCTGGATGCGGGAACTAAAAATAATATGCCGCTGTGGAAAAAGGGCATGGAAGCGGTGGCATGCCGCTGCATGAAGCGGTTTCAACCGCTGAGTTGCAGGGGAGCGGTGTCAACCGCTGACTGAGCATGGAAGCGGTTTCAACCGCTGAGTTGCATGGGAGCGGTGTCAACCGCTGACTCAACATGGAAGCGGTTTCAACCGCTGAGTTGCATGGGAGCGGTGCATGTGATCTCTTTGAATTGTTTAACTCGCCCTACCGGAACCTCCTCGAAGAGGTCACACCGTTGGCCGGGTGTGGGGCTGGAACCTTGCCTTGGGGCCAACGCACCACCTGTAGCAATAAAGCAGGTGGTGTATGAGAGCAGGATGCATGGGCTAACGTGCCTGCTCGGGCAAACCCGGATACGAAACTTGGAGCATTGCTGCATGGGTACCCGCGGCAATGCTTCCATTTTTCAGAACCGGGGGTTCTGAGAACGGGAGGCCATGACGACACATGGAAGCGGTCTCAACCGCTGAGTTGCATGGGAGCGGTTGCAACCGCTGACTGAACATGGAAACGGTTTCAACCGCTCAGTTGCATGGGTGCGGTGTCAACCGCTGACTCAACATGGAAGCGGTATATGCATCAACCGCTGAGTTGCATGGGAGCGGTGTCAACCGCTGACTCAACATGGAAGCGGTACATCAACCGCTGAGTTGCATGGGAGCGGTGTCAACCGCTGGATTGTTTCGGCGGTGACGCAATCGCTTTGCATATATATAGCGTGAAAATGAATCTATGGACAGTTTTTGTGCCTCAAGGGCTGTATAGAACTTTCAGTTGCCATGACTTCTTTCGTGAGGCAATTGCAGGCCACTGATAAATTTCTTGGCCAAATTGCGTGTTTGTCAACTGCTGCAGATGTGCAGCGGCAAAGGGTGAAGATCTTGGTTGACATCATTCCGCATCGGGGCCCATGGACTTCTGATGCATGCTCTTTTGCTTGTGAAGCGGTCAACTCCTGCCAGAATCTCACGAAGGAGAACAAGGAGGCCTTGCTTCAGAGCATTATTTGTCAGCGTGTTGACGATGAGATCGAAGCCGGCAGCAGGGTCAAGTTGCAAGATTACACCAATGTTGTGAACATGCTGCCTCAAGACCTTTCAGGCCTTTTGATGGAAGAGACCATGCCCATCGAGGACAAACTGCTTCGTCTTTGCCACCATTGTCACTCACTAGGATTACTTTATCCTTCCGAGAAGACATGCTCAGTGTTGACCTGCTTGGTCTATTGGTGTCACTGGCAGCATTGCATGCCAGATGTGAAACACAAGAACTGGTACTTGAACCAGACCAAGCCTATGATCAAGCAGTACCTCCAGCATTGCCAAAATATATCTTCTTTGTCACCAGAGAGGCAGCTTCGTCTCTTGCCCATGAAAGTGGATGACTTGCCCATGCATTCCAAGCAATTGATTGAGCAATGCGGGCCGCTTGTTGCAGTCAGTCTGCATTGCAAAACGACCTGCGAAGACATGCCGACCAGAGTGACCAAAAGGGGGGTAAGGTTCAATACCTGCTTAGTGAAACCATTGCCTCCACCACGCGGGAATTCCGTACAAGCCCAGCACGCTTTGGCATTGGACATGGATGCGGCATTGAATGTTGAAGCGGCGGTGACCCGGCCAGCTGCTCTGCTTGACAAGGAGAAAGGTGCTCTCGAGAAAGAGGTGACCATGGCATCTGATCCGCTGCCACTGAAGGATAGGATTTCAGCTCAGTTGGTGCAAGAGCAGAAAAGCTTGGTTGGACGCTGCCCGAATCTTGTTATGTCAAAACCAAAGAATGGGAAAGCGAGTGTTTTCGAAACTTTAGCCAACCTGAAGTTGAAGCTGCAATCCAAGAAGGAAGGAACAGAGATTCCTAAGCCTGAGCAAGAGAAGATCCCTCAGAAGCCTGCACATGTTGCCAAGGCCAAGCCAGGGCCGAAGGCAAGTTCGAAGAAAGCGAAACAGATGGAAACATCTGATGAGCCTGTGGAAAAGCACACCACCGAGAAGTCCCGTTCAAAGAAAGCAGCCATCTCAAAAAAAGTGGAAGAGCAGGAGTTGCAACCTGTTGTCGTCGATCTGAAGCACAAGAATGACAAATTGGCACCGAAGAAATCTGCCAAGCAGAAGTCTCCCAATAAGGTGGCCAAGCCTTCTCCCAAGAAGAAAGTGCAGAAGCGTAGAGAGCCGAAGCCTTTGCCCGAATGGTGGAATTGCAAAGACAAGCTTCTCGCCAGGTTTCCGCAGGACACACCAAAGCGCTTTTCTTCTCGATGTTACCACCACATCGTGCAAAATGAGGTCTTGAAGGGTGTCATGCACGAGATGGCGAAGCTTGCAGGGCAAAGAGCCCACGCGGAAGCACTTATTCGTTGGAGCAAGATGTTTCCAGCGTAGGTGCTGCTGTTGCAACAGCTCTGGGAAAACATGATGGCTGAATTTGTATATGTTTGCGTTTTGTGAAACGTAGGTTGCAATTCGTCGATGAGGTTTTAAACCTCATGCATGATGTCGCATTTTGCATGCGGTGAAAACCTTGCGATATTCATCTTCGAAGCGGTTTCAACCGCTGACAGAACACGGAAGCGGTCTCATCCGCTGAGTTGCATGGGAGCGGTGTCAACCGCTGACTGAACATGGAAGTGGTCTCAACCGCTGAGTTGCATGGGAGCGGTTTCAACCGCTGACTGAACATGGAAGTGGTCTCAACCGCTGAGTTGCATGGGAGCGGTTTCAACCGCTGACTGAACGTGGAAGTGGTCTCAAGAAGGGGAGTTGCAGGGGAGCGGTTTCAACAGCTGGACTCAACATGGAAGCGGTATATCAACCGCTGCGTTGCATGGTTGCGGTGTCAACCGCTCACTGCACATCATGGAAGCGGTCTCAACCGCTGAGTTGCATGCAATTGCTGACTGGACACGGAAGCGGTTTCAACCGCTTAGTATACCGCTGAGTTGATCTCTTTTTGGGGAGCGGATCAGCCGCTGTATAAATTTTCCAAATCTGATCGTATATTCCTCTGCAGACTTTTGGGGGCAGCCAAGAACTCAGAGAGATAAGAAAAGACGGAAGCCATGGCAGCTAATGGACAAGTCTTTCAAGATGCGCAGAGTCAGGAGGAGACCCAGGTCTATGACAGTGACCCGATGGATGTCGAAAAGGTAAATGAGGAGGAAGTGCCGCTGACGCAGGCTGATGGTGCAAATGATGAGCCTGAGGAGGAGACGCAGAACCATGACTCTGTTGTGCAGGTTCCTGCAAGCGAAGCTGAGGAGGTTTGTGCGAGCCCGGCTAAGGAGAACGAACCCGAAGCCTCGAAGCAGCTGGTGCAGCCAGACCCCTCGCGAGGCTTCAGGCCACTTCCTGCAGGGGCAGCATCGGTGGAGGGCATTGGTTGGAAGGACCTTCGCGAGATGGGCCAAGGTGCCGACCAGTACTGCAGCACTTGCAGAGCTCATGTGGACCCTGCTCCAGAGAAGCGGGTTTTCAAGAAGGGCCACCACCAGTGGCAATGCAGGACGTGCCACAACGTGACCACTTTGCTGTACAAGAGGATGGATATGAAAAATCTCCAAGGATGGAAGGACCTCAGCGAAGCTCAGGTGCAGCGCTTCTACCAGGAAGCTGGGAAATGTCTTGCCTTGGGGCAGCGGTCATGCTTTGGTAAGATCCAGGGCTGCCTCATCGACAGCGTCACCCAAAGCGAAGTGCACCGTCAAGAAACCAATGTCAAAGGAGAATTTCTCCCATTGAGTGTGTGGGCGTCCAAAGGTTACAACACAGAGGCCATAGAGGCCAAAGCTGAGAAGCGCAAGAGCGACATGTTTGGATGGGTCTACCGCGTCAATGTGCTGTCAATTAACTACTCCCACATTGAAGAAGAGTGTCGCCAGCGTGTGCTGCAAGCGACCCGCAAAGTGGGACGCTTCTTGTCTTTATATACATATATATATAATTATATATATTATATATATAATTATATATATAGCAGCGGTTTCAACCGCTTTAATTTGTTTTCGTATACCGCTATATACATTGAAGCGGTATCAACCACTGAGTTGCATGGAAGCGGTTTTATAATCGCTCACTGAACATGGAATGGGTTTCAAACGCTGAGTTCGCTGACTGAACATGGAAGCGGTGCAATGTCTAAACCGCTATATGTCGTTTGCCACTGTCAACCGCTTGGGTTCTGAACTGGAGGGCATAAATATATCCATCTCAGGACAGTCGAAACCCGCTGGCAAGGCCAAGGGCAAAGGCAAGAACATTGCGGATGGTGCAGCTGCTGCCGGCAATGGAGAGCAGAGCGGTGCCACACCGCAGGCCCTCGAGGACGTGATGATGATCGATTCGGACTGGGATTCCATTTCCAGTTCCGGTGAGCAGCCTGCTCGCCTTGGGGAGGAAGCAAGGCCAAGCCTTCCAAGTCCAAGGCTGCTAAGCCGAAGGTGAAGGTGACGGCCGAAGAGAAGAAGGAAGCTCGCACGGCCAACAACCCTCACCTTGGCAATGTGAGGAAGGCTTTGCGTCTCTTGGAGCCGGTCATCAAGGACTGCAAGTCGATCCTCAAGTGCACCAGCTGTCCCGAGGATTTGAAGGAGGAGCTGCAAGCTGCTCAGCAGATCGTCAAAGATGCCACCAAGTTCAAGTCTGCTGCACAGGTCGCTGGCCAGCAGGGCAAAGTCCTGGATCCCTGGACCTATGAGAATGAGACCTGCAAGGAGCTAGCCAAGAACATCAAGAGCAAGACGGAGAGCACTCGCAGTATGGATCAGCTTCTCAGCAAGATGGATGACACTGCCTTGGCGAATCTGAAGAAGGCGGCCGAGGAACGCCTGTCAGCAACTGACGTGGAATAGGTCTTAGATCTTTCTTGCTTTTGTTTAATTAGCAGCTTTGGTGTTTTTTGACACCGGCTGCACATGTGCATCATAGATGCTTCAAGACCGGTGGGGTCTAGACCGGCAGATCGTCAAGCTGTTGACTCCGCTGTATGCTGTGAAAAACCTGAGAAACACCACTTGGCGGCGGTGCAACCGCGATACAACTTTCCTGCATGGTAGCGGTCTCAACCGCTTAGTATATATGGGAGCGGTTTCAACCGCTGACTGCAGTTCCTTATACATGGTAGCGGTCTGAGCCGCTCAGTTACGTGGGGCGGCATCAGTCGCTGACGAAACACTTTTCTATACATGGTAGCGGTCTCAACCGCTGAGTTGCATGGGAGCGGCATCAGCCGCTGACTAAACACTTTCCTATACATGGAAGCGGTCTCAACCGCTGAGTTTCATGGGAGCGGCATCAGCCGCTGACTGTCCTTATACATGGTAGCGGTCTCAACCGCTGAGTTGCATGGGAGCGGCATCAGCCGCTGTGTCAACAATATTTTTTAGAGGAAACAAACTGACTAAAAAACATAAACTGAAATTTTGTTTAGTGTACCGCTTTTCAAAACAAGTTTTGCTTTGCATTTGATACAAGGAAGCGGTATTAATCGCTGAGTTTCCCTGTTTGTCTGATCTGTCTACTGCGTTTGGGAACTGCCGTTAAAGAACTCAATATAGATATATGAGATTATAATTTATAAATATGTCGACATGTTTAGGCTCAACATGAGCAATGCAACCAATGTTTTCATGGAAAGGTGACTGAAAAAGAAACTATATGTTGTAGATCCCTGAGCATGCCACACAGTCAGGGTGAAATGTCCACTTCACTTTACAAATAAACGGGGAGTGAACAACAAGATTGCCTCAATGCTTTCAGGCATGGCATGGTTTTTCAACCAGAAGTCTACATATCTTTAAAAAAACATCACAACACCTCTGCCCAACGGCGCCATGGAACCAAGGGAGCCGGGTGATCCAGCTGACGGGAGTGAGACAGAGAAGTCTCTTGCAGCATTATTTTTTTTTACTTTGTCCTGGAGAAATGGTTTAGCATTGAAGAGCGGTTGTCACCGCTACATTGAAGCGGTTGTCACCGCTCCATTGAAACCTATAAACCGCCATCCACAAACATATATCCAGAGTTTTGTGATGCCCTTACCCAAGTATTTAAAAAACAATTTACAAACCCTAAATGTATTTGATTTCATCTTGGGCATTTTTTTCTTGCTCTTCGCTATGAAGTGCAAACGGTAGTGACAAACTGAAATGCATTACATGCTGAAAAACAAAAACATAATTCTCGTAGATCTCAGTGCTGTTGGGTTTTAATTGGAATGCATTTCAGATTGAACACAAGAAGAAACATATTCATTGAAGTCTCATAGATCTCAGTGCTGTCAGCCTTAAATTGAAATGCACTTCAAATTGAACAATGCGATGCAACGCAATGCAATGCAATGCAATGCAAAGCAATCTCAGACTAAACACAAGAAAAAAAATCATTGAACTCTCATAGATCTCAGTGCTGTCAGCTTTAAATTAAAACGCGCTTCAGACAGAACAATGTAATGCAATGCAACGCAAGGCAATGCAAAGCAATCTTGATATTGACATTGAAAAAAAAACTTTAATTGCACCATCATGTGAAAACAAAATCCCTGATCCAAACCTGTAAAGGCGTTTGTGCTATACTGGTGGTATGCCACCAGTATACCACCAGTATACCACCAGTATACCACCAGTATACCATGGTATACGGCCAGTATACCATGGTATACTGGCCGTATACCATGGTATACTGGCCGTATACCATGGTATACTGGCCGTATTCCATGGTATACTGGCCGTATACCATGGTATACTGGTGGTATACTGGTGGTATACTGGTGGTATACTGGTGGTATACCGGTGGTATACTGGTGGTATACTTGTTTAGTTTTTTTTTAATCAACTGCATTTTTCCCTATGCATCTTTAGATTTATCAGACTCTGGCTTCAAAATTAATTTGGCAAACTTGCGGTTTTAACAGTTTAAAAACAGTTGGCACATTCCCTCATTTGTAGTTGAGGTGATCTGTCAAGTTTAGAAACCTAATCTATGAGAACCTGATTGAATCCAAAAGTTTTTGCCATATAATTTTGCAAGGCATTAGTTTGTGAAGCCTGCTGGACTTCAACTCTGTTTGAACTTTGCAAGTCGTCCGGTTGGGACTTACTTCGAAAGGATGAGATTGCCCAAAATCATTGACTTACAGATCTCAATGAATTCACAGTCCTGACAACATGACTTAAAAAATACAACGTCAAAAAATTGTAGCATTGTAAACTCAACTATTTCATCAGACTATTCTTATATGCAGCTTTCACCATCTCTGCAATCACAAACAATCTCAATAGATTGAAACTTGAAAACATCTAAAGAAAAAATACGACGTCAAGATATCCAAAAACCTGTGAAATTGCAAAGCACAATCCCATTGGCAATTCATGGCTATAGGAAAAAAAAACACACTCAAAAGTCAGCCCAACACTGGCACAGAAGCAAAAACATGTAGCGGTTTCAACCGCTCCATGGCTGATAGGGGTATGCATGCTCCACGAAGTGTAGCGGTTTCGACCTCTCCAAATGGCATTCTACCACTTGTAGCGGTTTAAACCGCTTCAATCAGTGTATAGTGAAATAACATATGATGTAAATAACTATAGATAAACATTTCTGTTAAATATATTTTTGGCAGATGTACACATTAACAAGGTCATGTGCTCCTGACCAAGAACAACATTGGGAAGAGGTGAAGCTGGAGGAGGAGGAGATGAAGGTGGAACAGTATGATGATGAGGAGTACGACCCTTGGGATGAATCCTGGTGGCACGACACCGAAGAGGAGGTGGCAGAAGAGCCTGCAGTAGACATCGAAGAGGAGGTGGCAGAAGAGCCTGCAGTATACCAGGCGTGATCTATAGGCGTTTCGAACATACATCATTCAAAACTAAACATGGCTATATGGCTATATGTATATATTCCTATAGTGGGCATGCTCACGCAGTACATTCGCGTCTTCAAAAAAATGTAATATAGATCTTTAACGGCAGGTCCCAGCGTTTGCAACAACCGCAACAAAACAACACAACACAACAACGACAACAACAACAACAACAACAACAGCAACAAAGGGAACAGCATCACATTCAGTATGTAGAAAGCAGAGAAAATTCACTCCTCAATTTTGAACATGGATCCTGAGGGTTATTTTTTTTTCGCAATTCTTCTCTTTCAAGCTAGCAAACACAACCACCAGCATGACGCCAAAAGGATTTAAGAATTAGCGATCCCCAGGTCAAACACATTGTAGCGGTTGCAACCGCTTGGTGCGCTGCTTTCCCTTGGAGCGGTCTTCATGATGCTATGTAGATTGAAGCGGTTTCAACCGCTGAGTTGCATGGAAGCGGTGTCAACCGCTCACTACACATCATGGAAGCGGTGTCAAATGCTCATTATATATATATATATGGATATATGGAAGTGGTTTCAACCGCTGATCACGACGAACATGGAAGCGGTCTCGACCGCTCACTTTCATGGGAGCGGTTTCAACCGCTGACTACACATTGAAGCGGTCTCGGCCGCTGAGTTGCATGGAAGCGGTTTCAACCGCTAAAGGAGCATTGGAGCGGTAACCCGCTATAGACATATATATCCTTGCAGGGGACCTCGAAGGCTGCCAGCAAAGCTGTCCCAGTGGAGAACATATCCTTGCAGGCGACCACCTCGAAGGCGGCCACCAAAGCTGTCCCAGTGCCACTGGTGCCTAGCTGGACGGTTCCGCCACCGTGGGCCGGGGCCGATTCGTCGAGCTCTTCGGGCGTCCCAGCTCATCGACGAGACGGTGGGGGACATGGAGACGGAGGGGATCGAGGAGTTCCGGGAGATGGGGGAGATGGAGATGGAAGGGATGGAGGAGATCCCCGTGATGGGGGAGATGCATCTGGAGATGCCGGAGGTGACGGAGATGGAGGAGCAGATGCAGGGGCCGCCTCTCGCCCATGGAGAGGAAAGGAAGGCTCCTCAAGGCAGCAGTGGGCGAACCAGCGCGGTGGATGGCGCAAGAAGCGTGGAGGTCTGAACAGAGGCTGGTATGAAGCCCACTATTGGCAAGACCATGGCCCTGAGCACTCATGGTATAGCCGCCCGGAGAACCGTGGCTGAGGTGTTGGTGCTGAAAAAGCGCTGCTGCTTCATTGTAGCGGTGTCAACCGCTGACTGAACATGGAAGCGGTCTCAACCGCTGAGTTGCATGGGAGCGGTGATATCATATAACCGCTGACTGAACATGGAAGCGGTCTGAACCGCTGAGTTGCATGGGAGCGGTGATATCATATAACTGCTGACTGAACATGGAAGCGGTCTCAACCGCTGAGTTGCATGGGAGCGGTGTTATCATATAACCGCTGACTGAACATGGAAGCGGTCTCAACCGCTGAGTTGCATGGTAGCGGTTTCAACCGCTGACTGCAGATGGAAGCTGTCTCAACCGCTGAGTTCCATGGAAGCGGTCTCAACCGCTGACTCAACATGGAAGCGGTGTCAACCGCTGATTTGCATGGAAGCGGCATTAGCCGCTTGGTGAAGACTTGCCTGCATGGAAGCGGTGTCAACCGCTGCAGTGTCATATTTGGGAGCGGTGTGAAGCGTTAAATAAACAAATTCCTGCTTGGAAGCGGTCTCAACCGCTGTATGTAAATTTAAGTATATACTCATAGTGTTCCATAGAAAGGTCTGGGTGCGAAGCGGTTTCAACCGCTTATATTTGATGAACTCAATAAATTCTTTGCTCTTCGAAGCGGCTGAGCAACTGAAGCCCGTGATATTTTCCACCTAGCCATGTCGATGGAGTATTGCGTGGTTGTTGATGAGAGGCTAGAGGATTTTGACCCCGAGGGAAAGAGCTTCCAGCGCCTGGGCAACTCTCAGACGGCCAAGATAAGCTTCGGCGGCAAATCCATTGTTCTGACCAGTGGGCTGGCATGGTGGTCCTACAAGTGCGAGGTGCCTTGGACTGGCTTCCCTGGAAGTTGTGGCATATGGGCCTGCAACCATCCCAATGAGCATACTCCAGACCGCATCTATGTGCGCATGGCTGACATGGATGAGATTCCAGTGACAAAAGTTCTGTTGGCATCGTACAGCAAGATTGGTGCTTATTGGTGTGTTTCGTTGCACTATGCAACAACGAACCAACTGTGGCTGCAGCTCAGGGCACCACTGAAGCAGACTTGGAAAGACTTCCTCCTCAGCTCGGTGTGGGAACGATTTCAGAAGGATGTCAAGGAAAACGTCAGCAATCAGTGCTTGTTTCGAATTCTGCTGGGCAACAATATCTTGACTGCTGAAGATCGGCGCACTATGGAGGAGATCTTCGTGCAGCAGATCTTTGTGAGTGTGGTGAACGGAGCTAGCGAGCAAAATGAGGATGGGAACCAGATGGGTGCAGCGTGGGAACCTGCAGAGGCTGAGAATGGCGAGGATGGCAAAGTCAAGGAGAACACGAAGGCCACAGTGAACCTGAAGAATGTTAAGAAGGTTAACGGCCACAAATCTGACTGAAGAAGACCTTAAGAAGATGATTTTTTGAGCATTGCGGCTGTATTCCATTGTAGCGGTCGCAACCGCTGTGTTTAACGGTCGCAACATATATCGGCTGTCTTCCAATGTAGCGGTGGCAACCGCTGTGTTCCAGTGTAACTGTATCGGTATATATATAACTGCTTGGTGAAGAAGCATTAGACAGGTGCCGAAGAAAGCGGCGACGCTGCAGAAGGCGACCAAGGCGAAGAAGGGGGCAAAGCAGCCGAAGCCGGCGGCGGCGCAGAAAGAACCAACCGCTGCGCTGAAAAGGCCGTCTGCGGCGAAGAGCCCGGCTAAACCGCTGAAGAAGCCGGCTGCGGCGCAGCGCCGCCGCTGAAGACTTTTGCTGTCTGCAGGACTTTTTGATCCATAGCCACCAGAAGACTTTTTGATCCATATCGAAGAGCTGGTTTGGACGTTTATAAGTCTTGAGAGCTGGCAGAGACCTTTGAATCCAGAAAGGACAAAAAAGACCGTTCAACCGCTTTAGGTCGAAGCGGTTGCAACCGCTGAGTCAGAGTTGCTGTCATTGGAGCGGTTCAACCGCTTTCCTGTTCGAAGCGGTGTCAACCGCTTTTACGTTTCCATTGTAGCGGTGGCAACCGCTGTCTTCCAATGTAGCGGTGGCAACCGCTGTCTTCCAATGTCGCGGTGGCAACCGCTGTGTTTCATTGTAGCGGTGGCGACCGCTTTGAATTCTTGCTTTCATTGGAGCGGCTCAACCGCTTTCCTGTTCGGAGCGGTGTCTAGACTGTTTCATGCTTCCATGGAGCGGTGCTAACCGCTTTCATGCGTCCATTGTAGCGGTATATAGCAACCGCTTTCTTGCATTGTAGCGGTGTCAACCGCTGAGTGCTTGAAGCGGAGTCAGCCGCTTTCATGCTTATTTTGGAACATGGTTTCTTTCTCTCCATATCATTTTTTTTTTGCGGTGTGCTAAATATCTATAAATTCATTTCCAGAGCTGTTTAAGCTCCCAATACCTTTATGTCAAAACGCAGGAGGCCAGCTGTAGACGACTTGTTGCAATGCTATGGTGTCAAAGGTGTTTCTGATGCAGGCGTTCGAAGAGTTGTAGCTAAACTTCGCAAAGAGCCTCAACTTGCAAATGAATCAAGCCCATACTTGAAGCAACGCTTTGCGGGCTTGGACAAAGCATTGCTGGAAGACACAGAACATGGAATTTGCATTTTGCAACTGCAAGTCTACATAGACCTTCTTTGCCGAGATGCACAGGTGGCCCGCTTTTTCGCGACCACTATAGTGGAGGAACAGATTAAAGAAGGATCTGTTTCTGCTTGCTTTTATCTCGATGAAATTGTTCCAGGCAATATCATTGCTCCAGACAATCGACGTCGTTCTTGGTGTTTCTATTTTGCCTGGCTGACACATGTGAAATTGCGGAAAGAAATCCTCTGGATACCTTTGGCCATTCTCAGAACTGAACTATTGGAGCAAGTTCCGGGTGGATTACCGCAGGTCATGACTCATATACTCCGGCAATGCTTGCCATTTTTTCGCGGTCTGGTTATTGGTGATCGGCTGGTCATCACTTCCAAACTATACTTGCTGGGAGATGAAGATGCCCTGAAAAAATGTTTGGCGCACAAAGGCGCCAGCGGTTTGCGGCCTTGCATCCGCTGCAGCAATTGCATTTCAAAAGGGTCCTCTGTCGAAGGCTATCACAGTATAGATCATGACAATTTCGATGACTTCGAAGATGTTGAAGACCAAGAAGTCCTGGAAATCTTACAACATTTGTGCCACGTCGAAGAAACAAGCACCAAAACAAAACTTCAGGAAGCAGAGAAACTCAGCGGATGGAAGCGCAATGCCTCTGTCTTTGTGCTGGATCCTGAACTTGCAGCCATCATGCCGCCGAATCTATTTGTTTACGATGCGATGCATGTGCTTTGGGGAAATGGTATAGCCAATCAAGAGATTGGACTCTTTTGGCAAGCTGCAACGAGTCATGGTGCGACAAATGCTGACTTAGTGGCTTTCCTCAATGCAAATTGGGAACCTGCATCTTTGCATTATAGGCTAAAATGCCTGGCAGGACCCAGATTATTGAAAACAGATGGAAGCGATTACAAAGGATCTTGCACGCAGACCTTGGAGTTCCTTGTGCTTTTAACATACTTTGCAAATGAGATGCTTGCTGAAATAGAGTGCCTTTCTTTGCATATAGCATCTTTGACAGCCTTGGCGTCGCTTTGTAGCAAAGTTTTGGACGCCAAAGTCAACCCGAACGAAGTTGCTGGATTGCAAGATCTCCAATCTCATCATCTGAGATGCTTCAAAGCTTGCTATGGCGAAGAGTTGTGCCGACCAAAGCATCATTATGGCTGCCACCTTGAGCCACAATGCGAGAAGTCTGGCTGTTTGATGGACACGTTTCCCACAGAAAGGAAACACAAAGTGTTCAAACAAGACTTGGCGCCAAGGATTGCCCGACTCCAGGGCTTCGAGCGCAGCATCTTGATCAGATGGATCGAGCATGATTTGCAGGCCATTCAAGATGCAAAGCTCATGGCGGTGGAGCTGCAACAACCTTATAAGCATCAGCCTTGTGATGCTTTGAAATTTGGCAGGCGAATTGAATGCCAGCACAACTCGTATAAAATCAATGACCTCCTCATGTTCAAGGATGATCAGATGTATACTGTATACCTGATCGTCCTTTGCTTTGCTTCTAACAAAGAGTTGGGGCTCATCGTGCAACGCATGCAAGCGCAAAGCTCTCACCATGACCCACTCTGGCTGTGCAGCACATGGATCTTGCTAGACGAAATGGAGGTGATGGACTTGGAAGAAGCAGGATCGCATATCCGCACGACCTTTCACAGCTGGAGTGAGGACAAGTCAGCGGTTGTGATCTTGCGGTGAAAAAATGCTGTGTGACTCCAAAAGCATGCAAGCTGGAAGCGGTGTCTATAAAACCGCTGCATTGAAGCGGTATGATCGCTGAAACAATCCGCCATGCCATGACACGGTTGTAACCGCTTATGAAGCGGTTCTAATCGCTGAAACAATCCGCTGAGTTGCATGGGAGCGGTTGCAACCGCTGACTGAGCATGGAAGCGGTTTCAACCGCTGAGTTGCATGGGAGCGGTGTCAGCCGCTGACTCAACATGGAAGCGGTATATCAACCGCTAAGTTGCATGGAAGCGGTTTCAACCGCTCACTGAACATGGAAACGGTTTCAACCGCTGAGTTGCATGGGAGCGGTGTCAACCGCTGACTCAACATGGAAGCGGTTCTTCTAATCGCTCACGAAAAACTTACCCATGGAAACGATGAAAACCGCGATTTTTTCTTAAAAAACAACTTCGAAGCGGCTCAACCGCTATAATTAGAAAAAATATTGTTTTCGATACACTAAAAACAAGTGTTTTTTTCAATTTTTCTAAGTTATAAAAATGTGCTAAAATTGTTGATATTTTCTTCACTTCATAACTTTTTCATAACTTCTTGTATAACTTTAGTTATAACCACTTATAACTTCGACTTGGCACCAAAGTACGATCCACTCTTTGTCTCAAGTGGTGCCGACGAATGGCGCACCTGGCTGAAACGAAGGCCATTGATCGACATGATGCTCGCTCCGTTCGGAGTCGAACCAAAAAAAAACTGCAGACGATAAGATTCTTATCGTCTGCTTTCAGGCGTTAACAAGTGCCTGCCCTGGTCAGGGTCAGACAGATTCCCGAACCACGACACACTCGAAGTTCAGTTGATTCCCAAAGTTACCAGACTCAAATTCACAAAGGGGTCCCTGGGTCACTGACGTACCACCAGATGCAGGTCGTCACCCGCTCCGCTACCAATCTGAATTGGAAACGGGATCGTTAGTGCCCAACTTTTACCACGGCAGCGCGGTATGACTCAAGGGCCCTAAAGCCAAATGTCATCGGTGACATGTGATCACTTGGCTATACAAAAATATACATTAGACAGGTCAAACTCACACATGTATACATACATACATATATATATATATGTATGTATGTATGTATGTACAATAGAAGACAGGCACTTAGAATTTAAACAATAAAAATAAAGTTTTAGAATATGGATTTATGTTGATTTTTAACATACTTGAGCCCGGGGTGAAAAGCACTTAGAATATTCAAATCCAGGGGATACACATAGAATATTTTGGTAGTATGCTGTCTTAAGGAAAAACTAGCTACATCCGACCATATATCCCAATAATTCCCAATAAATATCATTACCTCCAAGCCTCCTCTCGCTCTCTCTCTCTCTCTATCCCCGTTCCTGTTTTTTTTGGGTTTCCCCATCAATCTATGGTACTCTACTGTGCTACCGCATGAGTACCTCAATGTATGGGTTCGCAAATCTCAATGGAAAACGAACAAAACCCAATACATCAACACACAAGAACATGGTTTACAATAACAAACTCAACAGTAAACTTGTTGGTTCGGTACCTTCTTTGATGGACTATCAGTGACTATGTAGTTGTGGCCATATTCTAAGTGCATTTACTGCCCATAAGCGCACAGTTATACAGGCAAAAGCAGCAAGTGCAAAACCGGTTGGTGCTGTACCATGCGTGTTTTGCTGCAGTACCAAAAACAACTGTAAACCATGAGGTACCGTACTGAAATTGATCGGCGATCATGAACTCAACAGTTGCATTTTGTTTATGTTTTGTTGGTATTGTACGCGGCTTGTCTTGCAGTAACAAACTCAACTATATATAAACTGTTCAGTTCTGTATCTCGCTTGCTGGACAAAGTGACTCTGGCAGTTGTGTGCATATTCTAAGTGCATTTACTGCACAGAAACGCACACTTTTACACGAAAACAACTGCCAAACGGTTGGTACTCTACCGTGCGTGTTTTGCACTACCAAATGCGAGAACTGTAAACCATGCGGTGCTCTGCTGAAATTGTTGTGCAAACATGAACTCAACTGTTTCATGATTTGGTACTGTACAGTGCTTGTTTTGCAACAAAGAACTCAACTTTAAACTGGTGGAATACGCGACTCTGGCAGTTGTGGCCATATTCTAACTGCATTCACTGTCCAGAAATGCACAGTTTTACAAGCAAAAATAACAAATGCCAACCGGTTGGTACTGTACCATGCATGTGTTGCAGCACCAAATGCAACAACAGTAAACCATGTGGTGATGTACTGAGATTGTTTGCGATCATGACTCAACATTTGTAAACTTTGTAGTACTGTATCTTGCTTGTTTTGCAGTAACTCATTCAACTGTAAACTGTTCGGTTATGTACCTTTCTTGATGGACTATCAGTGACAATGTGGTTGTGACTATATTCTCAATGCATTCACTGCCCATAAATGCACAATTTTACACAACAAAAACAACAACTGCCAACCAGCTATTACTGTATCATGAGTGTGTTTCGCAGAACGAATTGCAACAACTGCAGGCCTATGTGGTGATGTACTGAGATTGTTTTGAGACAGCTGCATTTGTTTTGCAATTTACCTTTGTTTTGAAGGAATTAACGAACCCAACTGTATGTTTCTGTTCTTTGTCTTGATTGATTTTCAAAGTGACTATGTTAGTTGTGATCATATTCTAATTCTAAGTGCATTTGCTGCCCATAAATTAAATGCACAGTTATACAGGCAAACGGCAACTGCAAACGGGTTGGTAATGTACCATGCGGCGACCATACGTGTTTTGCAGTGCCAAATGCCAAAAATGTAAACCATGCGGTGTTGTACTGAGGTAGTTTTGCAATTATTAACTCAGCAGTTGCAATTTGTTGGGAACTGTACCTTGCTTGCTTTGCAGTAACAAATTCGACTGTAAACTGTTTGGTTATGCACCTTCCTTGATGGACCAAACGACTCTGGCAACTCTGACAATATTCTAAGTGCATTCACTGACCATACATGCACAGCTTTACACAAGCAAAAACACAACTGCCAACCAGCTGGTACTGTACCATGAGTGTGTTTTGCAGAACGAAATGCAGCAACTGCAAGCCTACGTGGTACTGTACTGAAATCGTTTTGCAATCATGAACTCAGCAGTTGCAAACTTTTTGGCACTGTACCTTGATTGTTTTGTGCATTCACTACCCATACATGGACAGGTTTACACAATCAAAAACAACAACTGCCAACCAGCTGGTACTGTACCATGCGTGTTTTGCAGCACCAGGTGTAAGAACTGTAAAGCATATGGTGCTCGGATGAAATTGTGTTGCAATTATGAACTCAACAGCTGCAAACTGTTTGACACTGTACCTTGCTTGCTTCGCAGTAAGGAACTCAACTGCAAACTGTTCGGTTATGTGCCTTCCTTGACCTTGACCA
This sequence comes from Cladocopium goreaui, assembly GCA_947184155.2. Lineage (NCBI taxonomy): Eukaryota > Dinophyceae > Suessiales > Symbiodiniaceae > Cladocopium > Cladocopium goreaui. Next base: position 68,375 of record CAMXCT020006597.1, read on the forward strand.
TATTCTAAGTGCATTCGCTGCCTATAAATGCACAATTTAACACAAGCAAAAACAACAACTGCCAACCAGCTGGTACTGTACCATGAGTGTGTTTTGCAGAACGAATTGCAACAACTGCAAGCCGATGTGGTGATGTACTGAGATTGTTTTGAGACAGCTGCATTTGTTTTGCAATTTACCTCTGTTTTGAAGGAATTAACGAACCCAACTGTATGTTTCTGTTCTTTGTCTTGATTGATTTTCAAAGTGACTCTGTTAGTTGTGATCATATTCTAAGTGCATTTGCTGCCCATAAATGAAATGCACAGTTATACAGGCAAACGGCAACTGCAAACGGGTTGGTAATGTACCATGCGGCGACCATACGTGTTTTGCAGTGCCAAATGCCAAAAATGTAAACCATGCGGTGTTGTACTGAGGTAGTTTTGCAATTATTAACTCAGCAGTTGCAATTTGTTGGGAACTGTACCTTGCTTGCTTTGCAGTAACAAATTCGACTGTAAACTGTTTGGTTATGCACCTTCCTTGATGGACCAAGCGACTCTGGCAACTCTGACAATATTCTAAGTGCATTCACTGCCCATAAATGCACAGCTTTACACAAGCAAAAACACAACTGCCAACCAGCTGATACTGTACCATGAGTGTGTTTTGCAGAACGAAATGCAGCAACTGCAAGCCTACGTGGTACTGTACTGAAATCGTTTTGCAATCATGAACTCAGCAGTTGCAAACTTTTTGGCACTGTACCTTGATTGTTTTGTGCATTCACTACCCATACATGGACAGGTTTACACAAGCAAAAACAACAACTGCCAACCAGCTGGTACTGTACCATGCGTGTTTTGCAGTACCAGGTGCAAGAACTGTAAAGCATATGGTGCTCGGATGAAATTGTGTTGCAATTATGAACTCAACAGCTGCAAACTGTTTGACACTGTACCTTGCTTGCTTCGCAGTAAGGAACTCAACTGCAAACTGTTCGGTTATGTGCCTTCCTTGACCTTGACCATATTCTAAGTGCATTCGCTGCCTATAAATGCACAATTTAACACAAGCAAAAACAACAACTGCCAACCAGCTGGTACTGTACCATGAGTGTTTTGCAGAGAACGAATTGCAAACAAGCCCGTGGTGATGTACTGAGATTGTTTTGAGACAGCTGCATTTGTTTTGCAATTTACCTTTGTTTTGAAGGAATTAACGAACCCTGTATGTTTCTGTTCTTTGTTTGATTTTCAAAGTGACTGTTAGTTGTGATCATATTCTAAGTGCATTTGCTGCCCATAAATTAAATGCACAGTTATACAGGCAAACGGCAACTGCAAACGGGTTGGTAATGTACCATGCGGCGACCATACGTGTTTTGCAGTGCCAAATGCCAAAAATGTAAACCATGTGGTGTTGTACTGAGGTAGTTTTGCAATTATTAACTCAGCAGTTGCAATTTGTTGGGAACTGTACCTTGCTTGCTTTGCAGTAACAAATTCGACTGTAAACTGTTTGGTTATGCACCTTCCTTGATGGACCAAGCGACTCTGGCAACTCTGACAATATTCTAAGTGCATTCACTGCCCATAAATGCACAGCTTTACACAAGCAAAAACGCAACTGCCAACCAGCTGATACTGTACCATGAGTGTGTTTTGCAGAACGAAATGCAGCAACTGCAAGCCTACGTGGTACTGTACTGAAATTGTTTTGCAATCATGAACTCAGCAGTTGCAAACATTTTGGCACTGTACCTTGATTGTGTTGTGCATTCACTACCCATACATGGACAGGTTTACACAAGCAAAAACAACAACTGCCAACCAGTTGGTACTGTACCATGCGTGTTTTGCAGTACCAGATGCAAGAACTGTAAAGCATATGGTGCTCGGATGAAATTGTGTTGCAATTATGAACTCAACAGCTGCAAACTGTTTGACACTGTACCTTGCTTGCTTCGCAGTAAGGAACTCAACTGCAAACTGTTCGGTTATGTGCCTTCCTTGACCTTGACCATATTCTAAGTGCATTCGCTGCCTATAAATGCACAATTTAACACAAGCAAAAACAACAACTGCCAACCAGCTGGTACTGTACCATGAGTGTGTTTTGCAGAACGAATTGCAACAACTGCAAGCCTATGTGGTGATGTACTGAGATTGTTTTGAGACAGCTGCATTTGTTTTGCAATTTACCTTTGTTTTGAAGGAATTAACGAACCCAACTATATGTTTCTGTTCTTTGTCTTGATTGATTTTCAAAGTGACTATGTTAGTTGTGAGCACAGCTTTACACAAGCAAAAACACAACTGCCAACCAGCTGGTACTGTACCATGAGTGTGTTTTGCAGAACGAAATGCAGCAACTGCAAGCCTACGTGGTACTGTACTGAAATCGTTTTGCAATCATGAACTCAGCAGTTGCAAACTTTTTGGCACTGTACCTTGATTGTTTTGTGCATTCACTACCCATGCATGGACAGGTTTACACAAGCAAAAACAACAACTGCCAACCAGCTGGTACTGTACCATGCGTGTTTTGCAGTACCAGGTGCAAGAACTGTAAAGCATATGGTGCTTGGACGAAATTGTGTTGCAATTATGAACTCAACAGCTGCAAACTGTTTGACACTGTGCCTTGCTTGCTTCGCAGTAAAGAACTCAGCTGCAAACTGTTCGGTTATGTGCCTTCCTTAACCTTGACCATATTCTAAGTGCATTCGCTGCCTATAAATGCAAAATTTTACACAAACAAAAACAACAACTGCCAACCAGCTGGTACTGTACCATGAGTGTGTTTCGCAGAACGAATTGCAACAACTGCAAGCCGATGTGGTGATGTACTGAGATTGTTTTGAGACAGCTGCATTTGTTTTGCAATTTACCTTTGTTTTGAAGGAATTAACGAACCCAACCCAACTGTATGTTTCTTTTCTTTGCCTTGCTTGATGTACAAAGTGACGAATTATGTACGAACCCAATGTGGTTGTTTTAGAAACAAATTCAACAGTTGTGTCCAAAAGGATTGTGGGTTTTGAGACGCCTCGAAAACGGCTGTGACACACACACGATTTTTTGTGGTTTTCTCTTAATATCATACTATACATAAACATCCAAAATATTCTAAGTGTGTGGGGTCTTTTTATTTTTTAAATTCGATGTGTGAATTAAAACGTCTCAACAACATATGAAAACAGATATATCCTGGACTCGCGTTAAACACGGAAGTTTGATTTTCCCATATTCTAAGTGCTCGTCCGCTAAAGTATGTATGTATGTATGTATGTATGTATGTATGTATGTTTGTGTATAGCTATATATATATATGTTTATAATAATATATATGTGTATAATAATATATATATGTGTGTGTTGTATTTCATCCAAGGTACTTCGGATTTGTCTGTAGAATCTCATATACAAAGCCGCTGGGTTTAAGGGGTTTCCATGCTTGTCCGTCCTCCACGTCTTCCCTGCTGTAGGTTCTGCATCTGCAGCATCCTCACCTGGACCATCACCTGGCCCTGAGGGAGCTGGAATCTCAGAAGGCACTTCACCTGGAGTGCCATCAGGGCTGGCTTCATCAGGGCTGTAAATGGTAGTCGGGAGTCTGGAATGCAACGCAGTGCGCACACTGTCCCCTCCATCAGGGAATGCAGGTGCTTCAACAGAAGGTGTATCATATCTGCCATCCCATGATCCATGTTCTTTCCAGGCAGGTGATGTGTAGGTCCAACTTTGGTCACCCCGCGCGTAAACACCACGGTTTCGATTGTAGTCCCAATAGTAGCAGTAATGGGCAGGGTAGTATTCATCCCCTCGTGACCACCAAGACTCACCCCTGGACCCATAGTAGGAGCGTTGGCTGTGCCCTTGCAACCATCGGGGGTCATCATCATCAAACTCATCAGAACCAGATCTAGAGCTACCCTCATGCGTTGTATCACTGACCAAAGCATCGGGCGACCCATTGGGAGAAGCAAACTGGTTGGCCTTGGGAGGTGGAGTGACCAACAAATCAGGGGCAGCTGGTTCAACTGGCGGGGCAGGTGTTGCACTATGAGTTTCAACCTCCATGTCATCTGTGCCAGGCTTGGTCTTGTCATCACCTGCTGCAGACTTGGGCTCTGGTTCAGTTGTTTTCACCTGGCCTGCAACTGCTTTCACTGCAATTGGCTTGGCTGCAGCTGCTTTCCCTTCATTTGCCTCACGGGCCTCACGGGTGCTCTTTGCATCGATCAAAGCTTGACGGGTTCTTTCAAACGCTGAAATCCCTGAGGAAGACGATGGGCCAGAGTTCTTGAGTGGGACAGGTTTCAAACTCAAAGCCTTTGCCTTGGTAACAGGCAAAGTGCCTCCCTCAGGACTCTTTCCCCTAACCCTTGTTGCTGGTGGGGCTGCTGGTGGTGATACCTTGCTAGTCGCTGGACACGAAGGTGCAACCACAGGCTGTGTAGACTTGCTGGGAGGTGGTGCTGAACCTTTTGCCTTTGTGGGAGGTGGTGCAAGGGCTGATGTATCATCACCGGACTTGCGTTTGTCACCCACTGTGGTAACCATGGCCCTTGCTTTAGCCAAGAAAGACTGAACCACCGATGGATCCATGTGGTACTGGCTGCACTGCCTTCTTTGGACGCGGCATCCTGCACAGGGTGTTGAATTTGTGGCCTATAAACCTCATAACCCATGAATTATCACTGATAATGTGTAAGTCTTCGGATGGTATCCTCACGATAAGTTATCATCATATGTGATTAGTTTTCATTAAAATAGTTATAACGGTTCCGGCCCGTTTTTAACGGTTCCGGGCCTGTTTTTAACGGTTCCAGCTGTTTTTTAACGGTTCCATAACGGTTCCGGGTGGCATGTTTTTTTCAAAAGAAGTGAAACTTTCAACGCCCAGTCCTGTTTGCTCAACAACGGGCAGAGTAGCAAAATCCCTTGAGCACCAAATATGAGAATAACCATGTACGAGTGGCACAAAAGGTATCAAGTTTGCCCATGGCAAGATGTATACACACACATCATCAACTATAGAAACACTTTTTTGCCCCCAAAGTGCTTTTGCAGTGACAACTGCACAGCATCGACTGAATTTCAAGAGCTGGATCCTGCCACATCTAAAAATGGGCATACAGAGCAACTAGTTTTTGTTTGGTGGTGATTAATCACATGATGTCACATGACAGGACCATGCCCCGAGGCAATCAAATTGGCATCACATAGCATATGATAATTTAATCATCCCTCCCACGTTTTTTGTTGGAGGTTGGATTCACCAACTGAAAATAAATGCTAACCTCATCCCTGCTCAAGGGCTCACAGCGAAGTGGCACGTTTGGCCGAGGTTGGAAATGACCAAGCCTGGCTTCCTTCTTCAGGAAAAGGACAAATTCATCCTGTGGCGCGGCTATGTTGTGGAGGGGTGTTACCAGTTGTTGCTATAGGTGTTGCCCCCAAGACTGAATCATATAAATATTGTTTTACACACATCTGAATATGTATATATATATATATATATATGCATATTATATATATATATGTATAGGTATGCATGTATCTTAACATATATATATATATATTGTTTTTATATATTTGTAAATAATAAAATGCATATACATATATGCATGTATATGGGGATGTCTCAAAATGAGGTGTTTATTTTCCCCTTATTTTTGAAACCAAAGACACCTGATTTTGAGACATATCCATCTGATTCTTGGTCAGTGGGTTCCCTGGTATCATGTATGATTAAAACTCCATATGCTGCCAATGTTCCAACTGCGCATCTTGCCACACCGAGCTGTCAACCTAAGAACACATGTTGACAAGTTGGGTCAAAGTACCCATGGGTTCTAAATGTTCAAAGTTCATGGTGGAACTCAACTGCCTTAAAGAGTTGGCCCACTCACTGGTCTTAAAAAAACATCCAAGTCACAAAGTCATGTGGCCCAGTCTTCAGCTGATAGGCATCCGGTAGAGCAGGGAATGACTTGGGATCCTTATCTGGCAAACACATGCTATGAGTCTCGACGACTATGGCTACTATTCTATTCTATACTATACTGTACTAGTGCTTATAACCTCTACAACAAGGTTAGGTTTGGTTCAATAAAATAGGTTCAAGTATCTTATAGTTGGCCCTTTTTTGGGCGGCATACCAACCACTATCATCAGCCCGCTCAGACTTAGATTAGAAGTAGGTCATCCAAGACCAAGTGTCCACACAAAACTTCTTGTGATACGATGCAACTTTGTTGCAGAACTTGGTCGGATAGGCTTGTGTCGAGGTAAGCCGTGGCCCTCCTGACCTCATATGCAAAGCCATGTTAATATTCAAGGGTCCATGCATGGCAGGTGTATTCAACCAGACCATATCAACGTTGTTAACATCAATACTGCTGCTAGAGGACACATTCTTTCTGCCACTTTTGGTCCTACTCAGCTTAGTGTTTCCGGCTGAGTTCCACTTGAACTTCTCACGATCTTCTGAAGTAACACGGTTCTGGATGGAAAACTGGGTGATATAAGGCCTCAAGGCAGCTCAAAGACTGTGAGAAATAGGGATGTTGAAGTCTCCTTCCCAACAGTGAGAATGCCAGAACAAAATAATTGAACCAAAGGGCGCTGAGCCAAATAACGCACTCCTCTTCAAACTTCTCGATCCAAATAACCCCATCCAACTTAGTGGCCAAAAATGATGGGGACATGAAAGTAAGATGGGACGATACAACACAAACACATGCAGCTATCAGTTTTCAATCTATCACTTTGCTGAGGCACAATTTCTGGAGGAGGCCAGCAGGGAATCCAAGCATTTGGCGGGCAGTGTAAAGGGCTACCTCTAAATAAGGTAGGAATGGAGCCACGCTAGATGCAGGTTGTTCTGTGACCCACATCACTTGACGCACGAGGCACACGAGCACCACCATGGCATAACGTGCTGCCACTAGATTGGCAATACGAACACAGTCGTGTTTGAACACACCATTACAGATACCTCTTGGGTTATCTCGGCTCTTCCCCGACGTTCCTCGGGAGATCCAAACATGAAGGCTGCAGGGCAGCCCCCCCCAAAGGAGGCCATTTGCCTTCACCCTCAAGACGTATTGGCACGCCACCAAGAATCCCAACCTCGTCAGATTACATAAGGCTGCAGGATATGAGGGAAACATTCCAATAATACTGAAAAATATGATCATTTATGATGGGTTCTTGGTGCCCTTAAACATCAATATTACTCCAAACCAGTTGTAAAAGGACATGGAAATCTTCTCTGAAATTTTGTGGCCAACAACATGACATGATCATAACCCTCAGGCTCATATCATGCAAGAGGCAAGGTGGAGAAATCCATGGAATCACTGTCAATGTCCCGGTCATATTTGGCAGAAGCCATGCCCATACGACCTGAGCACATAGTATGATATCTTTCTGTTTTGAATATATCATTAATAATTTCATACAAACAATGAAATTTTCAAATGCATTTTGTGAAAAAAGATCAATACAGGAAATGATATGTGTTCACATGCATTTAGTGAAACATATTGCAGTTCATTTTGAAGTTAAGCCCTGATAAGATTCTGGCGAAAGGACTTGTGAACACCAGCAGTTCCCGCAAACATCTCGAAACACCAAAGATCCTGAGACAGCATGGGGTAGAGATATGGAGATAATATTAGTTATTGTGGGACAATATGCATACACCACATGACACCATTAGCTGAACATCTCAAACCAAGGATCTCGTGAGTAAGCGCTAGATGAGGTAGCCCCTGTGTAGTCCAGGATATGTACCCTCAGTTGGAGCATGCGTTTGAACAGGGTGAGGTACAGAAAATATATTAGACACAGGTTTTCCCCCAACAATTCATATCAAACTCCTCACAATTTCTAGCACAGTCATGGCACAAGACGCACGGCGCTCCCAAGGCTAGAAGGAGACCAGCTTGGACATTCGTGAGGCGATACCCCGCGGCCATGATGGGACAGGTGAAGCACCCAAGATTTTTTTGTTACCACTGCCTAAATGCTTGATGCCATGTCAGTAACAGGAATGCATGCACATGCACATTTGCACGTGCCATCACATAAGTGTGGCATTGAAGGTTACAAACATGTGAGACACATATGCACAGTGATACAAATTCAATGTACCTGACCAGATTTGAAATCCATTTTGTCACTCCTGCTTCGTGTGGCCATGTGTGCCAGCCACATCTTAGAATCTTAAGATTAGCGCCGACCGTGCTCTCCACCCCCTTGTCTTTAAAGCTATTAGGTAAAGTTGGGAAAACATTTAATTAATGATGTACAGCTAAAAGACCTAATGACCTAATGAAATCCAAAAGTTTAATGTTTGGACTTTCGGGGATGGATGAGCTTCAGGTGCACCACTGACGGTCCAGCTCCCAAGTTTAAAATCTAATTGTGAGACCTGCTGCACGCCCCCAATGGCCGATTTCACGATCCATTGTTACAATTTGAAAGCAGCAGGAATGCACAACAAATGAAAAACTGGTGCTGTTTCACCCCAAAGTCAACAAGCCACTACTCCACATTTTGCGGTGCCCTTCGGGCTCCTGGAGCCCTTGCACCCATCCGGCTGTCTCGTGCCTGGTAAAAGGTGGCCATGGCTTCATCAACGGCTACTCCATTGTCCAGTGCAAATGGCCTTGTTGCAAGCTGCTTGGCAACGGAATTGAAGTGCTGGGGAAAAAGACCACTAAATTTAACTAAGACAATAGCCAGTGAGGCGCAGATATCCACCACCGTGGCAAGGGAAGCATGGGGGTACACTTTCATGCTGAGGAATGCCACCTGGCACAAACTGACAACAGCTACAGACCATGGATATTTTGTAAGCGAGTCGTTGTTCACACACACATATATCATATAGCAATGTGCAGAAACAAGGCAAGGGGTGCCGGTTCTTTGTTCTGAAGTGTCCCATCAGCCTGTCTCCTTTGCTTTTGCTCAACTCCTACATCTCCACGGGTCCAGTAGATAGTCACCTACACGTGCACACACACAAAAGAGAAAAGGAATTATAGTGTCTTCAAGTGTTTTTTAGGCAACCCTTTTCGTTTCATGTACGTTCTTCTCAAACCTCTTAAAGGGTCACTTGAACCATTTTGAAGTGCACATGAACGCTAAGCACATAATGTGTGTGTGTGATTGAATGGGCCTTGTAGAAGTTCAGGTTTGGCAGGGAGTCTTTGATCTTCTGTTTCTCTGCTTCATCTGGCATATGAAGCAAAATATTGATTTCACCCAATTTGTACAGGAGTAGCAATCAAAAAGCGCACATCACAAGAGTATACATGAATTTGAACTATGTAACATGTAGACATCAATGCCCCGCCTACAACATGAGGTTTGGGTTCCACCTTTGCCTTCGCCGTCGCCTTTGCTTTTGCCTTTCCTTTAGCCTCAGCCTTGGCCTTGGCCTTCGCCTTACCTTTCCCCTTCCCCCTACCCTTGCCAGGGCCGCTGGAGCCGGAGGGTGGTTCCTGCTGGTGACCTTCCTGTTGCTCCAGGTCCTGAACCTCAACCTCTGCCAACCTTTTTTTCCCTTTCCCTTTGCGCCTGCCTTTCACCTGCTCTTCAGTGGTGCCTGCCTGCTGGTCATCCTCCTGTACCTGTCTTCCTCTGCCTTTGCCTTTGCCTCTCCCCTTGCCCCGTCCACGTCCTCTGCCAGAAGCACCAGGATCATCTGCGCCAGAGCCACGAGCTTGTTCACGTGTCTTCTGTCGCCTTCAGATGTTGCCAAAAAGATTGGGACAGGAGAAAAAGTAGGTCGATGTAGTTATAAGGTGCACAGATTCCACGTACAGATAAAAGTAAAGATAATAAAGAATCTGACTGTTTCAATCTAGAATCATGGCTTCTTGCGCTTGGAGTATGCTCATGTCCGGAGTGGATGCAATGTCTTTCAACGATATGCCAGCCAAGACATGGTTGAGATCAGGCGGGTTCACAATCATAGGCGCCCTGTCCTTGTGGCAGCTGGTTTGAAGTTTGGAGAGGATAAATTAGTATCAAATAGATCTTGAAAATATTTACCCTTAAATTGGAAAAATAAGCGTTCCCCCGCACAATCAATTACAGAACACCAGATCTGGAAAGCATCGGCATGACACGGCCTAGGCTTCGTTGCTCCTGGCAGCTCCTGGCCACGATGGAGGCGACCCGATTGAGAGCATTAGGGTATCTGGAGTTGAGAAGCAATAAGTAATAAGTGATAGGATTGCTGGTCCTGGGGTGTGTTTTCAGGGGCGTCTTCAAGAGAAGGCACAGCCTCATGCAAACCCACGAAATCATGGATCATGACATTCAGGAGTTACAAACGTATTACCCAACAACCACCTATTGACTTTCAACCTTGGGGCATGACATCACATGAGTCACCACGATCTTCAGCATCACATGGGGCACCAAGAACTTCAGGGGAAGCACACAGGGCACCAAGATCTTCAGCCTGCAGAAACAAATTGGAAATTGTCTCATGTTTCGATACCAGCTTGCCGGTCAGGTGTGTGGACATTTGGTTCCCACACTTTGTCACCAACGTCCGCCATCAGTGCAGCCTTCAGAGGACACATGAATGTTGACACATCAAATCCTTTTCATAGGCTGAGATAAGGCACATGTTCAGTATAATAAGTCAAAATAAGTTGGCACCTCAGAATCTTGGATAGGTTCGCTCTCATGTGTGACCTGTCCAGGCACACGCCCTCACCATAAGTTGTTTTCAACATTATCAATGCAGGAGATACCATGTAAGACACTGTCTAAACCCTGACAGGCATGATGTGACATATTTGCAAGGGGATTGCACCTCTTCATTCTCAGCTGCGGGAGCTTCAGCGACCTATCCAAAGCACACGCATTTGAAATACAGATACATACCATATTATTTGAATCAGTTGTGTGCAATTTTATTATATGAAAACTTTCTGATTCTTGTCAGGTATATTGCAATCGAACATCACCTCTTTACTTAAACTTCAGAACCACCAGAGCAACCTCCCCACCAACTTTTCCCCACACCTCGGGAACGACCATTTCAGAGTCATGGCCAGCTCCGCTGTCAGGATCCGGAACCTGGCTCTTTTGAAACTTGCAATGTGGAAGTGCAGGACAGGGGGTGGCCACTGAGTTCTCACCACGCCTCATCCTGCGTTGTGTGGCTAGCTTCAGGGTGAACATCACCAGTGTCCTCAAAAGTGATTGGTTAATCAAACTCGTACTGTGCCCATATTTGTGTTTCCAGCAGCTCTTCAGCACGCCTCAGGATTGCTGTCTCCATCACCATCAGCATCAGGAGCCTGGACCAGTGCTGGGTAAAGGGTGGATTAATGGACTATTGCTATGGCTATCTTCACAAGTTTAAGGGCGCCTCATTCGTCACATGTTCAACTGGAGTGCCATAAACATCAGCTGGCTCAGCATTGTCCTGATGGGTAAAATGCGGCAGCGATATTTGAATAACGTACCAGTAAAAAATATAAAAATAATAACATTTGACATTTTGAGGAACGCTTTTGAACTTGCAATCCTCAAGGGTAGTTGATCGTTTTGATAGCCATCTACGCAAAGATGATTTTGGGATCCATGGGCAAGGAGGCCAAGTGTCAGACCCTTGGTCCAGCACCAATGTTTCCATGGTGTCCACAGGGGCCCCACTGCTTGATGTCACAACAGCTTCAACTGAAGGGGCTGGTTCAGCCATCTCCTCATCACCACCAGGCCCAGACCCATCACCCTCAGAACTGCCAGTGCTGTCAGGAGCATCAGCATTGGAATCACCATGATCGGCTGGAGGCGTCTCACCAGTGGGAGGGTCAGCCTCTTCCAACGGATACTTGGTATTCAAGATGTCCTTCAAGACTTGGACTTGCTCTGACCTAGCATGTGGGCTCCAAAGTGCTGGGGTATGGACTGGATTGGCACTAATTCTTTTTTATAAATATATGTACAAACCTGGAGGTGTTCTATGTTGGTGTTTGATCATGGCACGCCATGCTTTAATCAAGACACTTGGATCTGAAACGGGTCTTTCTCCACAATCGATTCAGATAGACGATATGTTGCCTGAAAGTGCTGGATTCAAAGTCGGCCCATGACACCACGTCCTTCTGCAAAGCCGATGCAGGAAACAACGCATGCAGCTCGCAGATGTGCATGAAGGCAGCCTGGTGAAAGGACACTGTGGCATGGTTCATGACAACATGTGGCATGCAGGGCTGAAGATGCTGACATATATGTTTCCATACCCATACATGGCATGATAAGAAGAAAAAAATATGATGCATCAATCAAGGTGCTTTGAATTTCGAAAGATATGGCGGCTGTGTCCCAAACTGGGCTAGCACCATCGCTATGGGTTCAAAAAGGGTCGCAACAGATTCTTCGGTTGGATCCACTGGCACATCACCAATCAGGGAATGCTTCGGGTCAGTCCGAATCTCTTTGAGCCCCTTCTTCTGGCACCAGTCATCATAGAGGCATTTGAGGAACTCTTGCCTCGAAGCAGAAAAAATTGTTCATTCAAATCCCAGGGTCATTTAGATCGATTGATTGTTGATCAAATTGGCTTGAACATACTTAAAAAAAAATGAACTTAGAAACTCCACATCCACCAGACCACCGCGTTGATCCATTGCTCTGGCAGGACCAAAGGCTTGAAATGCACACTAGTGGCTGCGGGTTTGGAAAATCAAAAAGGGTGAGCAGCTGGGTGTCAGGGATCCCCATCAACATGCAATGCAGTAGCAAGAGGGTGGGTGGCACCTTTCGAGCGCCATGCTAAAGCACGGGCACGCCACATGAAGCCAAATGGCTTCGCTTGTCATGTTATCACATGGACTTTTTATCAAGAACCAGTGTCAGATAATTGAAACATTAAGCTTTTAGGGTTGAAGGTAATAAAACCACATAAATATCCACCCGGTTCCGGAACCAAATCTTGGTTACCTCTGAGGATGGTAACTGAAGCGGTTACCTGTCTCACAGGGACATGGGTGAGTTGGGTTAATTTAACGTCAAGAGGTGCTTTCTATTCTTGAAAAAATCAGCCCCGCAGCGTGTGGAAATTTGATATCATTGACACGGCACGGAAGAACATCATTGATGGTTTCCGAAATTCTTCCATTAATAAATTTCAAAATATCTTAATTTAACGTCAAGCGGTGCTTTCTATTCTTGAAAAAAATCAGCCCCGCAGCGTGTGGAAATTTGATATCATTGACACGGCACGAAAAAATCTCAATAATTCATTATTTTTTCGGAAATTCTTCCATGTCAGTCGATTTCATTTATTAGTTTCAACATTTTTTAGAGCAAAAACAAGGTTTCAAGTCCTAAAACCATCTGGTCCAAATGCGTTCCCAACTCATGGATAGCCTCATCGCCCATCCTTTGTGCCACTTCCTGGCTGACAATCACACCTGGCCAAAACCCCAAAAAGACCCCTGAATACGAAAAAATAAGTTTCCCGCAACCCCATAAAGACCCCTCAATTGGAGAAAATGAGTTTCCCGCAACCGCAAAATGACCGCCAGGAGGCAGGGGGTAAGTTGCCTCCTGACGCCGTTTTTGGGCCCATCATATAGTCCTAAACACACATCACTATTCTTCAAGTTCGCTGTTCGAATGGTTTTGAGTGTATGTCCGTTTGGGGCTGAGGTCCCAAGATTCACATGTGTTCGACGTGGTTGATTCTGCACAGTAGTGACATCGTCCCGTTCAATCATCAGTTTTGGCCACTCATCACCAGGAAGGCGAATCCAATGACTATTGTTGAAATGGAAACGTTCTGTACTCCCCGCCTTAAACGGGTTTTTGTTTGCAGGTTTCAGGTCTGCACCTTTCCCAAACAGGTCTTCAACACACTCCTTGGAAGATACCAAAGTATCGCAAAGTCTGAAAATGTGGGCGTGGATTGACGCGTAGTCCCAGTTCCACTTCTTGCCGTGCTCCCATAGCTCCTTCGCAGATGGGTGTTACTGTGAGGACTGCTTGTCTGAAACAAACTTAAATGCAAAACTATATAACTTTCAATTGCCTTCATATCATTTGATAGCAAGGCAAAGGCGAACATGGTGAGAGATTGCCTCTATCTATCCAACAAAACTGCTATCGAAGAACCTACATGTCATACCTGGAATGTTACCGCATGGTGTCCTGACAAAGGGTCAAATGATGAAACCACAAGTCATCGAAGAGCTTTTGCACACCCTGCAGGGATGTGGACATGGGTCAGAGTTGCATTGCTTAGGCCACTTGACCAAATAGTAACAATGACAATTTTAAGAGCCTCTTTACAGAAAAAAATGCGAACAAAAGTTTCTTTGGACCAAACCCCACCGGAATGTCGATTGATGGATCCTTTGCTTGCAGAAGCTCCCAAGCCCGTGCGATGATTTCAGCATCCTTTGGAAGTGTTGCAGAGGCCTCACGTCGAAGTTCTAGACTGTCGTCAAGAAGTCCCATCCAACTATCAGGTTGGCACACGCGATGCACCATCATAGTCCAAGCACGTTGCGCGGCCATCGCCACACACAGCTTCATGAAAGCCTGGCAATCCTCCCTCGATTGTTTCAGTCCTTGTTCGTCCAAAGGTGCGTCAAGAACCTGGAGTCTTCCCAAAACGTGTTCGTCCTGTAGGTTGCTCAAAACTGCCAAAGTGACAGCAGCAAAAGATTTGTTTGTCCACCCTGCTTGCAGTTGGATGTTGGCTGCACGCCCTTTGGTTGCCTCCAAAACGGCAAGGTGGCTTTCACGCAGCGGCTTCTCAGCGAAGTAGATCCTAGGCCCATTTCTGACAGGAGGATATCTACGAATAATGGCTGGCTTTGAAAACTTTTACCTTGTGACCTTTTAATCTAGAAAGTCTCTAGTGTCATTAAATCCCATCCACGCTTTAAGCTGTATACCGACAAACGCTTTACCAGTAGCCAGCTTAGGCACATGTACCCAAGCTTTTGGACCCGGAAATCTGAAAAGATATCGCATACCAAGTCCAGTGTGTGTCGGTTCTTTTGTAGGACTTTCAATCTGGCAGCAAGTTCCTCCAGTGAATTGTTGGTGGGGATTGGTGCTTCAGCATCTGGATCGTCTACTTGGATGTCTTCAGAACCCTGTTGCGCCTTTCTGAAAGTGTAGATCTTCTTCAAAAACGTCCAGAGCCGTCGACAAGCCCCAAACTTCAAATTCCACAGGTGGAACTTGGAAGTTGTCACCTGCGGGCACTTGCATGAAGGTTTGCTGAAAACTAGCTATTGGCTGAGAAAGGGCAGCTATATATATATATATATATTGGATTAAAACCAAATTTCTTAAACAGGAACTCTTTCAGGGCTAAAAACTTCTTGTAAGCTGATCCCGATCCTTCAAACTTTGGAGAGTGCTTTAACCGAATATAATTCTGATAGCAAATCTGATGATATCTATCTCACCCACGTAAAGTTGTGCCCTGACCTCTTGCGCATGAGTGAGCTGCTCTGCTGCTTGTTTCACACAGTCGTGAAAACTTCTTCTGGTGCGGCTTCTGGCGTCATCTCCAGGTCAAACTTCATGTCGTCGATGTCCACCAAGAACCTGGGCTTCCCAACAAACAACTTTATCTTATTTCAGAATTTGCGTTGAACAACTCAGCTCCAGATAACGCGTACTGTAGTGTTCAGACCCGCTTACAAAATGTTTCACACACACACGCACATGCACACACACACATACATATTGTCACATTACATTACATTTACATGCACGCAGAAAAAATGAGCTGGGGGGAAAGAGATTGAGATAGCATCGCACTAGATCCACCAACTGCTGATGACAGTCATAGCTGTCAAATGGTTTTGCGGGAAACGCTGAAGCCAAAGCGGATGGCTGCCACCACGCCTCCAGGTTCACAGTGACCAGATTCAGTTGTAAGTATTGAATTTCGCGAGCTCTCGTTTATCAGAAATTGCGATTGAAATTCACCAACATGTGTTGAAACATTAGGTTGCGCCAAAATGAATTGTTTTTTATTCAATTTTGGGGAAACGAGACTTGTGAACACATATCATGAGATGCCGCCCTAGAACACATGACCATACAGCCATTAGCCACACTCATACAGACAGAAAGTTGATTAACTGCACTGGCACAGCAGTCTCAAAGTTCATGGGCTTAAAAAAAAGTTCAATGATGTAATCTAACAGCTTTGTGTGAATGATGATTATCAACACATGACAGATTTAATTGCTGAAACCATTGCAGATCTATGAATGGCAACCCAAGCTGGCAAAGCATTGCAACATCTAAGAAGTATGGCTTGAGTTGTCAAACATAAATGGGTCAGACATTAAGTTCTTATTGATTGATTAAACCATGCGAATTGGACAAATGTGATCTTGGCCTATGCAAAATCGATCAACTATGGTCATAAGTGATCATTTTCATGGCCACTAAAGCTTTGCAAAATTCTTCACACAGAATGTGTGGCAGAATGATGGTAATAGGTTTCGTTTGTGAAAAACTGCAAGCCACACACAAAGTTGTATGCAAAACCAATAATGATTACTAAACTTCAGTTTAACACATACATTGGGCGAAATCACCAACTTTAACAGGAATTCGGGTACTAAGCAAGTTTGTTTTGAAGTGCATGTGCAAGTGTGAAGTGGAGGCATGTTGCTTTATAGTCCAACTCATATTGGAAAAACAACTAGTGCAAACATGATGAATGTGCACAATATGTGTAAAAAAGTTTGAAAACAGCTTCCAAAACCACTCAATTTGAAACTTTTTTACACATATTGTGTCCCCAAGACTGGTGTGTATCAGAAATTCTGATACCAATCAGGTTTTGACATCCAAAAACATATGTATCAGAAATTTCTGATATGTATCATAAAATTTTGATATGCATCATAAAAAAAAATATATATCAGACATTTCTGATATGTATCAGAAAAATCTGATATGTATCAGAAATTTCTGATATGTATCAGAAATTTCTGATATGTATCATAAAATTTTGATATGTATCATAAAATTTTGATATGTATCAGAAATTTCTGATACATATTTTTTTCAAGATGCATCAGAAATTTCTGATATCGTTCAAAAACAAACAACAAATGCATATTGTAAGGCGCACCCCAAAAAAAATAACTTGGGCAGCTGGCAGCCGGCAGCCCTCGAGTCTGAGTATTTAGGTAAGCAGAGCCGCCAACTTAGTTTATGTTTGTGACTACAAAAGGTGGTATCATGGCTACAAATGTATAGTAACCCGTTAGCTGCTTGCTAGAGTTGAGCTTTAGACTTTAGCCTCAAGCTTTTGGGTACGGACCAATCGCTAGTGTCATGCAACCTGTTAGTATGGATGTTAAGCACATACAGGTCATTCTGTTGGTCTGTTGGATTTTGGGCCCATTTCAAGTCGCTAAAGATTTGCATCTTATTCTATTGCTTTTGTTGCTGGTTTGGAGGTTGCCTGCGTGGCGATGCGATATGTGTTTTTAGGTAACTTTTTTTCCCCCCCATACTTTTGAACACATCTGTGGCCCCCCCTAAGGCCAGACTATGTTGTGAACACATAACAGCCCAAAAAACATAACCCCACGAAATTTAGCAGTTGTAAGAACCAATTTATTTTCAGAACTGACCTTGTGAGGCACTAGTTTAGATTAAAATGTCTTCAAAACTTTGAATTTGAATGTTTGAGTTTTTTTCACAAACCGTGCCCCAGAGACCGCAAGACGGTATAGCAAGCCTGGCGTCATTGACACTCCGATGGTGATAGTCCTGATTCCGCCAGAGTCGAAGTCGTAGGCCATAGGCCAATTGGTTGACCCATTTCACCCTCAGCTTGAAAGCCCCAAGGAGGATCAACATGTCAAGCAGCTCCATACTCCAAAATGCTTAGTTTTCTACACTGTTGCAGAAACAGAGAACCAAAACCAATATATATATATATATCACAAGTATCGCAGGGGGAACATTTGGGAATAAAATGAATATGTGGGATGAGAAACTGCTTCCGTTCCTCGTCAGCACATGCGATGAGAACAGGGTTCTTGGTCAAAGCATCTCTATCAGAACCACCACTGGGGTTTGCAGACCGTGGCAAAAACGAATCGATGCCCACCACTGGTAAAAGGGCATTGGACAGCATTTGCACAGATTTCAAAAATTGGTTCTGAGCTGCATTTGCTTCCTTGCGAAGCCGCGCCATGGAACCCTGCTCAATGGTTCCCTGAAGCTCCATCCCCTTTGCAAGGCAACTGGGTTTTTGACTTAAAACTTACTTGGTTCGATTGATTTCAGGGTCATACCTAGATATTGTGGAAGGGACAAATGGATGGAACATGATTGCTAACTAACGCTTTCGGCAGGACACTGCTGCAGCCTGACGTATCAATGCATCTTCCCTCTCGTTGGCCTGATCAGCCTTGCAGTCATCATCCAAATCGCGATCATCCCACAAGAGTGATCTGTCGCACACCTGAGAAGTTTTGGGACGAGTCTGGCTTTAAGAATCGAGTCCAGGGGCTTTGAGTTACAAGGAAAATTCGTCAAACCTATCCCAGGGCTCTTGGTTGATGCCAGGTCAATACAGACGCTTGATGGGGTTGGACACTGATGCAACTAACATCCTTTTCCTTGCCGTCTATGCTGCAACTCGGCGGTTTACTACGCGAAGAGCGTACAAATGAAATGTCTAGGACGCACCTGCACTGCACCAACCAGTTCTGAATAAAGCGAAGACATATAAGTGCAGTAACCAAATTATGTGAAGGTTTACTTTCAATGAAATACTGTAGTAGCATTTGAAACTCGATCAATCAGTCATCCAAACCAACTGACAGAGTTCCAAGAGATTCCATTGTAGCTGGGCAGTTTCAAGGTCCGGGGGGGCCAATCCTGGAATTTGTCCTCAGTGACCCAGTGTGACCAGCACTACAAGCAAACACCCGTCATAATTGAAGGATCGTTTTCAATCACCAAAGAAAGCTGTTGATGGCAGTAGACCCAATATTTTGTATTTAATTTGGAGAAGCTAGAGTTCGAACCCACTGAGTGTCACGTGCTTGGCCCCCCAAAAGCAGAAGTATCAGGGATATGTGGCCTTATGTTGGTTGCCAAAACCTGTGCTGGCCCTGTCCCATCCGATGACCCAACAATTTGGAACTGCTGGTTCGTTAAAATCTACCAAATCCTGTTTCAAAAGCTAAATTTATCCCCAGGGTTCCCAATCCTTGTCGCCAGTTTTGGGGGAGCCAAAAATCCCAAATTTCCATGGTTTTGGAGCATGCCAGATTTGGGGTATGTTAGAATTTGTCCCAGAATTAGCTGCAGAATAGCGTCCTAATTCTAACATACCCCAAAATTGACCATGTCCTGGAAATGAGCCAAATTTTGGGTTACTGTTTGCCGCTCTTGAAGTATTTCGACACCACTGGGCCATTTGTTGGACATCAGCACGATTGAGTCGTACCGCAGCCCGGCTCTCACATCGCTGGGGGTAATGGGACTGGCTTCACTGCAGCCGCCTTCGCAGTGGCACCACCAAGTGCATGTTCAAGTGGTGGGGAAGGTGCTGGTGGGTCCTAGTCAAAGGGCTCACAATATCCCACAATGTAGACCACCATTTTGATTCTCTGAATTTTGTATCTTGGATTCAAACCCTTTATATAAACATCTTTAAACTTCATACATCCCAATTACCCAAACCGGAAACATGAACCATGCGCCACACCAGTCCTCAGTCTCTTCAACAGCTTCAGCAATGGCATTCGGTGATGCTGCAGTCATCCGAGGAGATCGAGAACGTGATGGCGACTTCGATTTGGTGCGCTTCATGGATGCAAACAAATCCTGCACCTGGCTGATCGGACTATGGGCGTAGGAAACCTGAAGATTTTTGGGGCCACATATTGTTTGGGCAATGAACCTGATTTTTTTTGGGGCCACACGCTGCTTGGGCAATTAAAATGAAAATGAATTTACCACCATAATCTCAAGAAAGTGGCGTACTTGGAGTAGCACAATGATGGGGAGCTCACCATCCACTTGTCACTCTTCTTATTCTGGGTGACCTGGTAATCTCGCTCAGCGTTCTCAGGCAACTCAAAACATTCTCATGGGGATTCAATGTTCACCAGCAGTGGCTTCGATGATGTGGGATAGGCCACCAGAAACGGGATGGGGCGAATGTCCACTCCCACATGCGAGGGTGCACGCAAGTCCTCATTGATTTTGTAGGTCATTGTGGAATATACCATGTAGTATAACATCTCCCTATTCAAAAATCTATTCAAGTGGATTTGCCGGATGTGGGGCCCTAAACGGCTGGAATCAAACATTGTTGAATTTCAACCAAAAAGCGGACGCAATCGAATCCCTATCATCCTCAGTGTTGGACCTGCGAACGCTTGTGAAATCAAACGCTGTCGCCACCTTGGGCTCCAGGGTCTTGAGCTTCAGGAAGTTGTCGCAATATTCTGACTGGATGCCATTGGTGATGTATGGTTTGTACTCCCTGGGTTGTAGCTAGATATTGGTGTTACCCGAAATAGTATAGCGGGGTGAACTAATATTGGTGGTCACTTTACAAAAGATATCAACTGAGTTATTATCGGATATTATCGGTTTGCCACATTCAAAAAATACAATGAGCTGAAGCTATCACAAAGTGCGCGAAATCCCATTTGATGTCCGTTTGCCATGGGCTCATTGTCTGGGGCAAGTACTTGTTCGTCACCCTGTCAGGGATACACATGCGGCCACCTGGAACTTTATACACCACGAGATTCCCCATCAATGATTCACGTTGTTCACGGTCATGGCGTACGCAATCAATGAGCTTGCGGCTCGAATTTTAGTCGTTGGAAACCACATTAATGCTTTTCAAACATGCACTCTACCCCCAAAACCTTAAAGGGCAAAAAACATGTAAGAATAAAGTTGGCTAAAGGAACAACGTCCCAGTTCATTGCCCTCGAGCTTGCGCGCATACTCATCCAGCAAACCGTCACAGTAGTCTTTGACTGACAGGGTCAAGAAAACCACACGTAATCTTTTCCACATTATTCAGGATGATTAGTGGGAAGCCAGCCCAAGAATCAGAATGAAAGAACCCATGAACAGTTTTATATACATTCCATATTTAAGAGACGCTAAATTTGATGGCTATACAGAATTCAATTTCAGGGTGCAATCTCCAAACCTTTTGAATAGCCCAACCCAGCCTTTCCCGCTCGATGGAATGTTGGGTTGTTCCATAGGATCCAGCCCAAACAGCACGCCGACAATTTCCTCAGACAGAGGGTGGTACCAAATAGATATGGTGAATCTCATGGCATTTGGCACAATGCAATCTATCATGTTTGTTTCTTCAGATTCCTCGCAATGTATAAGGGTGAAACACGAACTTATAATTATTAACGTAATTTAAAAACGGTCGATAAGTCTAGCCTAGCATCTGCTGCATCCTGAGGGGACAATCCCTGGACAACATGGGAGTTCCACTGGGTACGATCACATTTCGACAAAAGGTTGATCAAATGCTCCTGTTCAATCTCGTAGAGGGAACCATAGTCAGCAGATTGAGTGGACTTTCTGGTGCGTGAGGCTGGGGCTCGCCGGTCCTGGCAATTTGCTTGGCGCCCTGTCATTGAAACGGATGGGGAGGTGTCAAGGGCTTGACTTTGGGATACCAAAAAAAGAAGATTGCTTTGAAATGTGATGGGCTTCAAATTCTCGTCCAACTCCCCACGTAGCTCCCCGTAGCCCCTCAACAATAATAACTGTCCTGCTGTTGCACGTGCACTGGACGCGGGCTTCGGAGCCTCACGCGCTGGTGGCCGACCACGAACAACTCCACCAGCAGGTGGTGGTGGGGGAGCACCACCTGCCACCCCACGCGCTGCGCCACCAGCCGATGGCAACCCATACATGGCTCACCCTCAACTAAGGCAACCTGGCACACGTCCAAGTGTCCTAAAGCCCGAAGTTTGTCCAACATCACGGAATTGACACTTGGAATAGACAGTCGGCAAGGTTTGGGACAAGTTTGCGTATCCTGCATGCCATGTTAGAAACTTTGTTGCACCCAAACTCCTTTTTTATGCCGTTCTATTCGAGGAATGAAGAATCAGCGAACGACATGGAATCCTGTGAAGCATAGGTTTTGAAATCAAGACAGGTCAGGCCTACTGTTCCTTCAACGTTGTCAAGGGACCAAATGAACATGTTGATATATTTGGTTCAGAACCAAGTAAGCACCAGAAAAAATGACAGATTACTTTACTTCGAGTGATCCCCACCATGACATTTATACGTTTTGGTACTGGCAAATCTTCTGACATATCTTCTGTCATATCTTCATGGTGAAAATCACCTAGATACCAGCCACTCCCTTTGCAAGCAAGCCATTGCGTTTTTTTTGGTCTGCGACATTGCTAGCCGGTCTGCCGCTTCACTCCCGAATGTCACCTGGCATCACCGCTTGCAGGTCATGCTGCAAAACAAACATGCCAAGACATGTTGGAGTCTACCTGCATCACTCATGTCATGTCGCCTGCAGCGCAGCTTGAAAAACAAACATGCCAAGACATGTTGGAGACCACCTGAATCACTCATGTCATGTCGGCTGCAGCACGGCTTGGAAAACAAACATGCCAGGACACTGTGGGAAACCACCACCTGGTTCGCATCCACCGCTATCACAGGCCGACCTGGACAAAACCAGTAAGGCCACAACAAGCGCAGGATTACTGTCCATAGGCAGGCCACGACCGAAGGCGTTCAAAGGTCAAAGCAGCTTTGGCTTCCAATTTGTCAGTAAGTTGTCGCAGATACGGAGGAGGACCCCTGCGCAGAAGGTCTTCTACTTGGTCCGTAAACCCCAACAAGATCAGATTCTCCAATTTCCTACCACGTGTCAGCATGACGTAAATGGCGAGCCACCAGTCAGAATCCTCCAACCCGCCCGCGCGACGTAAGTCCAGCACCACTCCTCCATCCTGAGTCAAACCTTGTGCACTGTAAGCAGTGCGCAACATGCCATGCAAAAGAGGAAATTGCCAGCGAATCACTTCGATTTTCTCGATTTCATCTCCAATCTTCAGATCAATTTTGAAGTCAGCATGAACCAGTTCCACGAAGAACAGAGTTTTGGCATCTGCTGCGTGCTCCGTCACATTGGAAAATTATTCTTCCCACTTCTGCAGCAATGCTTTTTCCATGGGCGAATTCTGTCCTTTCAGCAACTTGACCCAGATACCTTTCGCCATGGACTCTGGAAAGAACTGGCGAAAGCCCGGCTCTAGGTTGGCCAAGCGTCGCTGATCAGCATGATGCAAATCCACCTTCACAACCACAGCCAACTTATCCTTGACCAGTCCAAGATGCGGAGCTAACACATCCACCAGGTGTACAACCATGTTTTCATGCAGTAGCAACATGCTGCTGCAACTTGCCCGTGCGGTGAGGATTGGGAATAGTTAGCAACTGATGTGTTAATTGCGCATCCACAGTCTTGTTTCTCCTGGAATGTCTTTGGTCTGCTGCCTGCAGACAAAAGAGTGGAACATCCAACTCCTGGGCATCTCGGTGCGCTCTTTCCACCATGCTGCGAGCAATGTTCTCCCAGTTCTAACAAGTAAGCATTCATTGCGCTACAAGCATTAGAGGTATCTACATACGCACGCGAGTAACTAAAAACATATACAAACATAAAAACACCAACCTAATGATATAGTACGACATATGAACCGTAAAACAAAACCAAACATCAAAACCACAACCAACCAAATCAAAAACAAACTCATCACAAGATTGTTCAAACGAAACGAATGTGAAATGAACACATCACCGATCAAGTGGACTCGCTGAGAACTCGCACCTTTTTTGTTCATTGCCAGTTGGTTGAATCTGCTGATTAAAGTTGAATGTCATGTCCAACAGTTGATGGTATCGTTTTCACCCATCATTGGAAGACCATATTGGTCGAGTTATATGGTGTGGGTTGGATCTTATTGATCCAAAAGCGTACAAGAAAGGAAATGATCGAATTGACGACCACATAAGGACCCATGCATAACACATAGACCAGCAGAAGTGTGGAAACAACAAAGATTAATCCATTCATACAAGATTGATGAGCAAAAGAAAAATCGAAAACGCCATAGGGTTGTTTTTTTTTGGGGGGGGTCCTTTGATGAGGAATAAGCTGACAAACATACAGGCGAAGCAGTTCCATAGACCATGGTGAGATTGGAAAAAACAATAAAGAACCACAACAATATAGAATCGATAGGTCAACAGTTCCAAATTAAAGACAATGGTCAGAATGGAACATCGAAAGCGTGTCGACCTAGCAGCAGCGGGATGGCGGATGCATGAGATGCAGGCTCATCTCAAATTTCGAATGCGTACGGATGCAAGGTAAATCTCTTAAAGATAGCGAAATGGATATGGAGACGAATGCAAACAATGTAAACTGCAACTCCCTTTTGGTGTGGGAGGGAGGGTTTTTTGAAATTTCTAGCAATGAATGCTTACTTGAGCCAAAATGAAATGAAGCATTACATTGATTAAAACACCAACGAAACAAGTACGTTAAGAGTCCTAACAAGAAAGCATTCATTGCGCTACAAGCATTAGAGGTATCTACATACGCACGCGAGTAACTAAAAACATATACACACATAAAAACACCAACCTAATGATATAGTACGACATATGAACCGTAAAACAAAACCAAACATCAAAAAAACAACCAACCAAATCAAAAACAAACTCATCACAAGATTGTTCAAACGAATGTGAAATGAACACATCACCGATCAAGTGGACTCGCTGAGAACTCGCACCTTTTTTGTTCATTGCCAGTTGGTTGAATCTGCTGATTCAAGTTGAATGTCATGTCCAACAGTTGATGGTATCGTTTTCACCCAAAATCTCTATCAACTGGCAGGACTTCTAGAACGCCCTAAAACACCCCTTCAAATACATCTGCCATTATATTTACATACGATCTAGTTATATATATATATATACAAACGTTTCAATTAATAGTTATTCAAAGATAGTTGTATATTCATAGTTATATATACATATAGTTTTGTATACAAACATTTTTTATATAGATATAGATGTACTATATTTACATTGTTAACTAATGGTATATATATGTATATATATCGATAAGTATATATATATATATATTTGGATTTACATCTAAATATTTACAGTTACTTTTGTGTACATCGTGGATCCCTAAATAGACCTTGGAAAACCATGCAAGAATCAATGAACACATGCAAAACTTAATGAACACCATGGCAACATCAATAAAATCAATGGAAAAATCACTTAAAACATGTAAAAATCAGCTAACAGCATCTAAAAATCAACAAAACAAGTCAAAAATTCCATGAACACTGTGGAAAAATGAATGAAGACCGTGTAAAGTTCAGCCAAAAGCATCAAAAAAACATGAACACCATGGCAAAATCAATGAAAACCATAGAAACAATGGGGCGCAACGCGCATGAGAGATTTTAGCTCCACTACTCAGCAAATTGCATGTTTTAGCTCCAAAACGCAGCAAATAGCAAGGGTAAGTGCCCCAGACTGAAAACAGAAAAAACAACAAAAACTGCACCCAAGAAATGTGTTTCATTTATTTGTTTATTGTCAGAAACTAGCAATGACACAGAGAAGGATTGCAATTACACAAAGAAGGAATGCAACTGCATAGAGACAAACCATCTATCAAACTCAGAAGAAACAAACCCAAGTCTCTGAAATCTATCTTTTTTGGGGGCCCAAAGAAATTTATGTGTTTAGTTTTGATCTCAACAAATTTGTTTCAACTCTATGTTTTTGCTCTGACATCTTCATTTTCTCTTAGTTGACAATAGTTGTGATAACGTGTGTGGGGAGTTCTTGATATTTTTCCTCATGAATATTTCAAAAGATTTGGATGGAATCCTCAAAAACCTTTGGTGGGTTCTTGAAGATTTATTAAAAAGAAAACTTATGGAAACACTCTTGCACTCTTCATATCCTCTTGATCCAGTTTTGTGGCTGCAAGCATTCAAGAAGTTGCCATTAAATTTGGAAGAAATTTAGATGAACTATATCAAAATTGGTTATGCACTTTTGATGCACTTTTTTGATGCACTTTTGATGCACCTTTGATGCACTTTTAATAAGATGCATTTTGATGCACTTTTGAAAAGTGCATCAAAAGTGCAAAAGTGCATCAAAAGTGCATAACCAATTTTGATATAGTTCATCTAAATTTCTTCCAAATTTAATGGCAACTTCTTGAATGCTTGCAGCCACAAAACTGGATCAAGAGGATATGAAGAGTGCAAGAGTGTTTCCATAAGTTTTCTTTTTAATAAATCTTCAAGAACCCACCAAAGGTTTTTGAGGATTCCATCCAAATCTTTTGAAATATTCATGAGGAAAAATATCAAGAACTCCCCACACACGTTATCACAACTATTGTCAACTTGAAGATGTCAGAGCAAAAACATAGAGTTGAAACAAATTTGTTGAGTCAACTAAGAGAAAATGAAGATGTCAGAGCAAAAACATAGAGTTGAAACAAATTTGTTGAGATCAAAACTAAACACATAAATTTCTTTGGGCCCCCAAAAAAGATAGATTTCAGAGACTTGGGTTTGTTTCTTCTGAGTTTGATAGATGGTTTGTCTCTATGCAGTTGCATTCCTTCTTTGTGTAATTGCAATCCTTCTCTGTGCAATTGCTAGTTTCTGACAATAAACAAATAAATGAAACACATTTCTTGGGTGCAGTTTTTGTTGTTTTTTCTGTTTTCAGTCTGGGGCACTTACCCTTGCTATTTGCTGCGTTTTGGAGCTAAAACATGCAATTTGCTGAGTAGTGGAGCTAAAATCTCTCATGCGCGTTGCGCCCCATTGTTTCTATGGTTTTCATTGATTTTGCCATGGTGTTCATGTTTTTTTGATGCTTTTGGCTGAACTTTACACGGTCTTCATTCATTTTTCCACAGTGTTCATGGAATTTTTGACTTGTTTTGTTGATTTTTAGATGCTGTTAGCTGATTTTTACATGTTTTATAGATTATCTTGAACTCCTCGCAACCTAAAGACGTACATACGCAAACCCAAAGTATATACATATTCGCCGCTTATCGCGAGTACGTATATCATATCGCGTGGGGTTACGCATCAACATAACCTCTCAAACTTAAACAAAAACACAGCATACCCAACTAAAAACACAACATGACTGCTCGCAACTGGAAATGGATGATGCACTCGAACTCTCTGCCCTTTTTCCGCGGTTGGCAAACACGGGGATGAATCTGTTGAAGTGACCCTGCATAAGGTCAAGACCCTTTCACATGCTTTGCAAGAAGGTTTTTCCATCGGACAAAACTTTTGATGTATCTTTACCATCACCTGTGCTTCAGGTATATTGTCCTTCCCCCAATTTTGGGTCGGAAAACAACCTAGGGTTGTAGGGAGGGTACAAAATTGGCGCCTAACGCAAAGATGAGGGTCTTCCCTCCCACCCTCCACTTGACATGTAAAATTTACATATAAAAATATTCGCATGAACATGCTTGTGAACATGCAGCATTGACAGATTGAATGTTTCACGTTTGTCTTCAGCTTGTTTGAAGTTTCGTTGTTTAAAAGAACACGTGAGATTCAACGTCACTGCATTTATTCACTCTTTCTTTCTTTCTTTTTTTAAAAGAAAAAACATCTGCGTACAAACATAACAAAATAAACAAGGTGAACGCTTCACACTTTCAAAGCTTGTTCTTTTCACTTGGGTTTGGCTGTGCAATACAAATCTTAGAGACCAGCTTACTTCGATAGAAGGAGGCGAGGAGAAGGGAGGCTTATCCCTAATTCAAGGTTTAATCTATAAAC
The DNA here is from genome assembly GCA_947184155.2 of Cladocopium goreaui. Taxonomy (NCBI): domain Eukaryota; class Dinophyceae; order Suessiales; family Symbiodiniaceae; genus Cladocopium; species Cladocopium goreaui. Next base: position 96,309 of record CAMXCT020006597.1, read on the forward strand.
AACCATTGGCAAGCCAACAGTAATCTTATAGATTATCTTGAACTCCTCGCAACCTAAAGACGTACATACGCAAACCCAAAGTATATACATATTCGCCGCTTATCGCGAGTACGTATATCATATCGCGTGGGGTTACGCATCAACATAACCTCTCAAACTTAAACAAAAACACAGCATACCCAAAAACTTAAAAACACAACATGACTGCTCGCAACTGGAAATGGATGATGCACTCGAACTCTCTGCCCTTTTTCCGCGGTTGGCAAACACGGGGATGAATCTGTTGAAGTGACCCTGCATAAGGTCAAGACCCTTTCACATGCTTTGCGAGAAGGTTTTCCCATCGGACAAATCTTTATGTATCTTTACCATCACCTGTGCTTCAGGTATATTGTCCTTCCCCGTTTCGCTTCAGCCAACTGCTAAGTTTTCAAGAGCTCTTCCGGTCACTGGGCACTGAGGTTTGCAAAAAGTAAACGGTTTAAGGAATTCAAGTTCATCCCATTTCCCACGGCTCCGTGGATCAGCAACGTTGCTTGAAGACGGGACCCGTGCCATCCATACTAGGCTCCCTGAGCTTTGATCCAGTCTTTCCAACGTGAGTAGAAGCTGTCTCCAAAAACGTAACGGTGAAGACCCCTTTATATACACATCAATTGCAGTCCAGTTATCGCAGAAAACAATGACTCGCCTTCCCAGCAGCAAACGGCGCCACAAGTTGAATGCAACTGCAACGCCATAAAGTTCTGTTAGTCCAACAGGGTGGACCAATTCCACAAGCCATTCTTCCAGCACCTGTTGGTCCACTTTAGACCCAAAGACTTCAGTTGTGTTGTCTGCAATGATAACGCCTCCCACTGTCGCGTCCACACCACCATCGCTGTTTGGCTCCACTGCGCCATCTGTAAAAACACATACAGGTTTGTCAGGAACGTCGCCCAGGAATCGCTTGGGTTGCCCTGAAGTTATCCTTGACAACAAGATTTCAAAAGCATGGCGACAGGTGTCATCCAAGGTGATAGTGCTACGAGGCGCCTCGTGACGCTCCGAGTCCCTGATGTCTGCCATCGCTAACTTTCCTTCTCTTCCAGAAATACGCAACTCAGCATATTGGACCCTCCCCAGAATAGCAGGTAGAGTGTCAAAACGCAAGGAACCCGTTTCCAAAATCTTCTGTATCTCTGTTGTCAAGTCAAGTTTTCTCGTCTCCTTGTTGTCTACTGTAACAACACCTTTTTCTGAGGTGTCTACAACAACTCCCAACATTTCAGACGCTGTTGAAAAGGGGCCAGCTTCTCTTGAGCAAACTTGAATCCAACCAGTTGAAACAAGCCCTCCACGCAAGCTTTTGTTGAAGAAACTTGTCCATGGTGGGAGATGCATGGATAGTCGTCAAAATAATTGCCCCACCATAGATTCAGCTCAAGGCCCAATCTCCAGATCAGTCGGGCCATCCGGTTAAAATGTAAAACGCTTGCCGTACTCCCAAATGGAAGTGTTCTCATCAGAAAACAAGCCGGTTGTTTCGTTTCTGGATTCCTCAAAGTGACTACCGTGCAATCATATTCATCAGGATGTAGCGCAAGTTGTTTGTAGGCGCTCTCCAAATCAAACGCCGTAGTCAGCAATCGTGGATCCAGGTTCAACCACGAAGGATGTACCACTCCTTTCAACCTGTTGCCATCACTCAAACAGAAGTCCATGTGACCCCCATGAATGCAGAAACGTGTAACAGCTTGTAAACACCATATAGTGTGGTCCAGTGCATGCAAGTCAATCTTCTCGCCACTGCTGAAGGCCTGATTCAAATGATTTTCTTTCATGTCATCGATTGGCCGCACCTTTCCACGCTGAAAAACTGAAAACCTCCGAACCGGTAACCACCTGTCAAACAGTTCGTCAACCTCACGCACTGATAAGGGGCCCTCAAGCCAGTGTTTCTCAGAAGCCTCTTTCCAAGGCACTCCCCTCCAAGATTCGACCAGAAGCTTCTTGCTATCAAGCGTTGGCGTCTGTGTTGACAACAAGCTGCGGACTGCTGCATATTCAGAAATGATTTGAGGAACCCCTCGACCTTTTGCTTGTTGGTTAGGTCGAGCTTTGTCTAAGGGATTCGCAACACGTTGTCGCTCCAAAGTTCCAAAAACCATGTGCTCCAAGATATTGGCATACTTAGATGGGCTGTGGGGTTACTAACTGGTTAAGTGAGTTAGGTTGAAAATTAAGATGAATACTAACTAGTTAGAATGGAAATTAAATACGAATAGTTAAGTAATTAGTAACTGGTTAGCTAACTAGTTACTAAGTATTTAGTTGTGCTTTTTTTCATATTTTCATATAAACTTTAAATATACATACAAAGTACAATGCCAAAGAATCATTGTGCTTTTTATGTTTGAGCCAGCAAGGGCTACAAGCTTCTTGAAGGTTGAGCCCAGAATGGCTAATTTCTTTTCACATGTGACCACCAAAAAAAGCCAAGGCTTCTGATGTGGAACATGAAACATGCCCCCCATTGTCCACAGAATATATGAGCTGTTGCTGTTGATCAGCTTTGATTATGTGGATGAAACCAAGCATTCAGCCCAAAAAGGCTCCAAATATATAAGTATAGAAATATCATTTCTGTCAGCACAAGAATCGCTGCCACATATTTCTTTCCTTTTCATCTAAAGCTCCATGGGGTCAAAGTTGTGATCTTTTGCTTGTCTTTGGCAAAAGTCACTGCAACCAGCAATTCTTGCAAGGGAACAACCACATGGCTCCTTTTGTCCTCCCATTCAGCAAAAGTTTCAGACAACTTCTTCAAATGCAGCACATTCATCACAGCCAATCATCTCCATGATTGTTGGTGAGAAAGTAAAGAATTTGTCCACAGTCAAACTTGTTGCCAGTATGGCTTGTCAAGTATACCAAATCACCATGGGAACACAAGCCATGCTTGTTTCTGGCATGGTTGCTGCTGCTGACATTTTCCCAGGTGTGCCAAATCCCTGCAGCCAAAGGAACCAACTTCATTGCCAAAGATTTTGCTTGCAACAAACCTGGTTCAATTGCAAATACATCAGGATCTGAAAGCCTTTCCATCTCAAGGGTTAAAACTTCATAGTACACAGACCATTCGAAATTGCTCAAGTTCTGAATCAATGTTGCAATTCTTCCTGGCATCTTGTTCTTTCTCTCCATACAAAAGGTATTGGGAATACATTGGTGCTTGGACAGCATTTGGTGAAAGTGCAGAAGCCAATGGTGCTTCTTGATGAGCTTCCAATCCAAGTCAACACACTGCTTCAAGCTGCTTTCTGCTGCTTCCAAAAGTTGCAAGGGAACCACTGTACCATGCCAAGTGGCTTGAAGCAAGTCCATGAGGCACAGGATTGACAAAAAGGCCTCCACTTCTTCTTTGCATGCATTGGCTGGGAGACACACCACTCTCATATAGTGTGCAACAATGCTGCATAAAGTCAAAAGTTCACTGGCAGTGGCAATGATTTTCTTGTGCTTCCTGTCCTTGGCCAATCTTTTGCTCTGAAACAAGGGTCCCAAGTTAATGTTGCTCAAAGATTTTGGCAAGTGAAAGTTCTGCACGTAAGAAGACAGTAGATCCCATTGGTCCAGCTTATCCAGCACATTGAAAAGAGCCATGTTCATCACACCATTTGATAATAGACAATGCATCCAATCCCAACTGTTTTGCTTGGTGGGCCTCAAGATGGGGCTGAGTGTTGGATTGGCCAGCAATGCATGAGGTGAGAAGCTAATCCCAGAAGCTTGCTCCCACTGCTGGGATTCTTTTTTGGAAACATCACCATATCTTTCTTTCATCCTGTCCCAGCTCTTGAAAATTTCCTCGTCAGAAACCAAATGCAGCTGTTCAAATTTGCAATGCTTTGCAATCTCTGACATGAAGCCATCTTCCCCATCATTGTCATTGTCATCAGCAAGCTGGAAAATATTAGCACACTGCTGGCAAAAGCGGCTACCACTGTCTCCTTTGGTGCTCCAAGAAAATTTGGCAGCTTGACCATCCATAATAAGAAAGCCAAGCTGCAAGAGGAGTCTTTTGCCAATTGCTGCATGCCCTGGTGGCTCTTGCAGTTGCAGTCCCAAATCTTGCACATTCCCATAGCTGCTGTAAAATATCGACTCCAGCCTATCAAGATATCCAATTGAACCTTGAGGTATCTCACCAGAAGGTTGAGTTCTTCCATCTTGGTGTATATGTCATGTACTTGTCCTCCTTGTGCCAAGCAGCTGGACCATATATTGGTCAGGCTGCAACTCATTGGGCCCATCAGTGCCTTCAAGTCCTTGAGCACCTTGAGGATCCCCATCGGGAGGAGGCAAATGATGCAAATGCCCAGTGCCACAAGCATGGTCATCTAGTCAAAGTCCAGGTCACAATGTGGAGCCTTGAGTGCTGTGGAGCCAAAGTCCTGGAGGTTCTTGCTGACAGCATGCACTGGACAAGCTCATGTTGGAGCCATTTCAAGGCTTACCCACACAGAACCTCCTATGTATTTGGTAGTTTTACATGTGTGAACCTTATAGTTAATTGTCTTTAACAATGTTATTCGCAATCATCTGAAAGCACACTGAAAATTCCATGGTTGAGCCTTCAGGCTAATCTGCCAGCTGCATGAGTTCACATGGGTTAAGCTTTCAGGGCTGATGTAGGAGCATCACCAGCTGGGAAGGGTTGAGCCAGTAGGGCTAGTGTGTAGCAGCACAACTGAATTTTGAGCCTCCAGGGCTAATGTGGTAGGGCTATCTACTGAAAGGAGTTGAGCCACCAGGGCTAATTTAAACAAGTACAAATCCTTACCCAAGAGCTAGACAAATGAAAATAAAACGGAAAAAAGTAAGTTTAGATTTATCTAAAAGGCTTCCATTTCAATTCAGCATGCTGAAATGAAATGAAAACCTTTTGAAACACATTTTTTTTGTAAATGGGTTGTTTCTTCCTCTAGAAACTTAAGCCTCACTGGGCTAATTTAGAACACAAATGATTTTTTTTCAGCAAACACCATTGAGCCTCTTTAGGGCTAATGTGTCTTCTCTAAGCTTGGTTGCAGCTGCTGGAGCTCCTTTTCTTTTGGTCTCAAGCCATTTCCACAGTTAAGCCAATATCCAGCCCTTAGCAGGCTTTAACTCAGCCATTGGCAGGCTTCCATCTGCATATTGTGCATACCCACTGGTGTAAAACACAACAACATTTGTTTTGAACAACTTGGTGACATGTAAATTTCTGAACATATCAGCAATCACCAGGGATATCCACATTTCTTAGGGCCTGCATCGCCCCATTTTTCAATCGCAGATTCTAAACATAAAACCTGAAACCCAGTGCTGTGGTGGCCTGTGAAAAGTGTACAGATGCGATCCAATTCCTTCCATCTGCCCTTGTTGTACAGGGCAAGCATCAAAACACATCTATTTTGCCAACCTGATTTCCATTTCTTAACAGATTCAGGGTGCAAGTGCTCCTTCAGCAACTGGGACTCCTCTGGAGTGAGTGGCACTAGCTCACTATGCCACCACTTGAAACCAGGGGGTGGGTACTGCGTCACAGGGTCATAGTCTGCAAACAAACCATCAGAACTGGAAGCAGGAGCTTCTCCATCATTGGAATCACCCACCATAGTTTCCTTGCAGTCAGTGGCCCACTCCTGCAGGGACTTACATGAAAACAACAACAACAACAACAACCTAAACTTTCAAAGAAAGATTTGTCTTTCCCACTATATCCTCTGTGGCTGGGTAGCTGGTGGCATCACCAGTGGTCTTGGAGTCATCCTGGTTCGAATGGGCACCATGTTGAGCCTTGAGGCTGGTGGCATCACCAGTGGTCTGGGAGTCATCTAGGTCAGCTTCACATTGACCCCATGCTCTGACTCCAGCAAGGCCTGCATGTCCTTTTGGACTTGGTGTTCCATGGCTTCAGGTCTCTGTAGCAAAGTCAGTAAACACACATTTATTGACACCTGGACACTATGTGGTTCTTCATCTGTCTTGCAGCTCATGCTTTTGCCCTAACATCCATGTCTTCCTGTTGTTATTTGCACCCCTCTGCAAGGCCACTAGCAGCCTCATTGCTGCAAAGAAAGATTGAATTTACAACCATGGCTGCCACTTGCCCCCAAAAGAAGTGACAAACATGTTTGGGCCTTTGGGGCCAATAAGACCACATTGGTTCCTAATATATTTGAGCCTGAAGGCTAATGTGTTGCAACAAGACTGTATAGCCTGATGGCTAATGTGCTTCAAATGACAAGGCAACAGCATCATGAGCCATTTAAGCCAATGTCCCAAACAAAGTCTTTGGGCTATTGGAGACACATATCACAAACAACAAAAAGTTTGAGCCATGAAGGCTAATGTGTAGCAATGCCATGCGATTGGGTTTGAGCCACATGGGCTAGTGACTTTCAATCACAACAACATGTTTGAACAATGAAGGCTAATGTGCTGGCAGGACAGCACTGGGCTGCACACACAAGCACACTTTTTCCACCACTTTCTCAGCTCTGAATCCTTCAGTCCTCCTTCTTGTCCTCCTTGGCAGCTCTCTTTTTGTATGTCCTGGAGGTTGTCTCTTCCAAGCAGCCTGGCAAAAGGAATCTGAATACAGCACAGAGCATCTTGGCCTCCAACTTCACCATCACATCTGCCATCTGCTCGGGCAGAGCATGGAGACCATGGTACCATGGACATCCACCTCCACCACACATTCCACCCCTCTCCTCCTTTTTGCAGGAGCTTCATCAGTATCTTCCACAGGAGGATCCTTCAGCTTCTCATTTCTCATATTCTTCAACTCTTGCATCTTTGGGCCACCAGGCAGAGAAGCATTTCTGTCAGCTTTGCCACAAATCAACTGGTTGATGGTGAAGTTGGTGGCAGACAACTTCAAATACTTTTCACCATTCTCATCCTGCCAAATCCAATAATCCCAGCAAGTAAGATTCAAACCATGCTTTTCAAAAAGGCAATGCTCATTTGGGCAACAACCCTGTCCGCAACCACCAGCTTCTCCGGAATCTGACACTCCTTTCCTTTGTCAAAAGAAATGTTATAGAGCTGTTTGATTTCCACCTGGTGATCTTCCTCCATCATGAGGTCTCAAGAGCCGAAAAAGTTGCGCATGGAATGCACAATGTGACAGCTTTTCCAAACACACTCCACTTCAGGAACAAATCAATTTCATTGTCACCTGGAATGCAAAAAACTACCAGCTCACAAAGCTAATTCGCCAGAGTGTTCAAAAAAAGCCCAAAAGGCTAATGTGTGAAAACAAGAAATCACCAGCCCACATGGCTAATTTGTGAATTTGCACAAACATGAGCCCAAAAGGCTAATTTGCAAGCTATAAAATACAAGAAAATAGGTTTTATTTCCAACATTTTTTTTAATCTAACTACAGTAACTCAGCTAACTAATTAGCTGGTTTAAGTCTAAGTGCTTAGCTAGCTTCACTAAGTAGTTAATATTCTCTTAAGATCTTTAAGATGGTTAGCTAACAATTATAAAAAAAAATAGTAACTATCTTAAAACCATTAGGTAAGTTACAAGGATTAGTAATCAGTTAGGAGGTGCTTAGCATATAGTTAAGATCTAGTTAGTAAAGCAATAATAACTTACTTAACTGTAGCAAGTAGTTACTAAAACCACAGCCCATCTAAGTACTGTTCACATAATGCTCTTGGGTACTCAGCTTCTTTTGCTGTGTTGAACCCGCCCTTCTCATAGTCATATCCCCAGGGCTTATGCGGATGTGACCCATCACAAAATTCTTCCAAAGCCCAAAACTCTTCATTGCTACACAAGAAGGCAGTGTTCTTCTTGCGCTCTCCACCGTACGCACATGCATGTAAACAAACAAAGTGACCATGTGCCAGTGCAAAACTCATTTCAGGAAGTTCCCACAGCCATGACTTGGAAGGGTTCTCGATGGTCCACGGCACTCCCTGTTCATGCAAAAACTGGATGAACTGATCCGCACAAGCATATAACTCATTTGCAGCTGTAACTTTCAATTGTTGATCCGGTGTTAGGCCTGGCAAGCCATGCAAATGAGTGCTGTCTCTAAGTGGCGGCGGCCCTGGTGTTCCATCAGCCATAGGAATGCCGCGGGCCTTTGAACAGGTCCCACATGGGAGTGCAATGTGCACCCCCGCAACTTTGTGGTCGCGCACAATGCGCCGCAGTAATTGGTCGGCATAGGCAGAGGTCAAATCTAAAACAACCAGCCGACACTTTGGCACGTGTCGATTTCTCGGGCAGTCAATGGGGATCACTTGAAATCCTCTTTGTTGAACCACTGAACTCAAAATTCCACAACCTGCACAAGCTTCAATAAAAATAGGTGTGTCCTTGTAACCTGTAGAGCTCCCAAAAATTGAATCCGAATTCACTGCACCTGCATCATTGCCCCATGGCTTCGACATGGGCTTTGCTTCAGCACCATCCACCGGGTCAGCTTGACTCGAATGCAAGTTTGGCGCGTCTCCCCATTGCTTATGGGACGACGCACCTCCCTCCGCACATGCTTGCAACTTTGTTGAACTGCATTGTCCAAGCTCGGATCGGCGCTTGCGACCCGCACCAGCTTCGGTGTCATCACTTTTGTGCTCATCGTCCATGGCTGTAACCGGAAGTCAGTTACTCTTCTTGTTGGGACAATCCAACGCCGGATGCTGCTTCATGCATCCCCGTACACAACATAAATGCAATCCACGCTCGCACTTCTGCCCCGCCACTGGAGCTTGGCATGTCTTCAAGTTGTAGCCAAAGCACAACCGATGGCCCTTAGGAGTAGAACCAACCGCCCCGAGTTTCAGAAGTTCGGTGGGCACACGTTGGAAAGGAGTAGCTTGGACCTTTCCTTGCCCCTTGCCTTTTGGTCCCGTCTTGGCTCTCTTGTGCGGTTGCTCATGGTTGTAACCTGTCTGATTGGTTGGTGTCTCTTTCACTGGTGTCCCTCCTTGTGACATCCTCGGTTGTAAAAGGTGCCTGAACTCAGAGAAGTTGAAAACCTTCTCAAACGCTAGATCACATGGGCGGCCTGTCTGAGTGGCCTTTATGCCTGACCTGGTCTGCTCACCCAACAGCACAAAGAACTTTTTATCAGCTGCTTCTAACTGCTTCATTGACACACGCTGATATCCAGTTGGGGGCTCTTGCATACGAACATCCAGCAACAACTCAACAAGCTTGTCATGGTTGGGATAGTCCAAAACGTTCGCCTGATCCAATGCCAGTCCTCTACGCACCAATGCGTAGCGCACTTGAATCTCTGACATCCCTTGCATTGGCTCGATCTTTGAGGTCCGGGCCAGCTTCAAAGTTCCATCACTGTTGAATGACAAGTCAGTATCTTTCTTGACATTGTTTGCAAGTTCATACTCTCGAATTATGCAAAGACTCCACTCAACATATGAAAGCCTGTCTGACTCGTATGCAGCACAGCATTTGTCCACTAAGGCATCTGCAGGCTCGTACTAGCCTCGGATCGCCAGCCCTGCCAGCTTCTTCTGTTGTATTCGAAGCCTTTCAGCTCTCTCAGCAGGTGCAAGACGCCTAGAAACCGACTCATCAGTCTGCTTGACCTGTGACTCTATATCAGCTACAACATTGGCATAACTCTCGTTGAAAAGCCTCCTAAGGACGCTGAGTTCAGCAGCATTAGGTTCGCGACCCATCGTCGCTTCCAGCATATCAGTGAACGGCTTGTCACTGGCCGCTCCCGGTGCATAGTTGCAGAAAAATGCAAACAAAGCCATGTTGTGAAATCCTTTGTCAACAAATTGTTTCAAGACTTCCGGTGACAATCCCATGTGCAAAGCTCTCTGTTCGAAAACGGCTGAACTGTCACCGTAAGACATGGCTGCCACGTAAGCTCCAGGCGTGCGCTTGCACAAGTTAAAGGCTTACCTTGACCTTCCAAACACCTGTGCCTGTACATGAAATCAGTTTCATAACCTGAATGTCATCACGAATTCAGCTTCTCAACGCAACTTTTTAAACTTTCCTGCGCTGTTATTTACCGCTAAAAATTGTCATGTCATGAGCATTGCAACGTATCCAACATCAAGCTGGATTGTGAAAAGCTGCAACGCCACAAAACAAATAAATTCAACGCACTCAGCCCGATGCATCTTTGTCCCCTGAACCCAGGGGGAAATTCATTTTCCCTTTCGTTCAGAATGGTCACTGCTTCGTGACATCTTTCATGAGACATGACATGTGAATCACGGTAAAAATCAATGCACAACAAATGAGAAAGAGTTTGCTGACGTTTCGCGTTTGTTTAAATAACTTTGACACATCGTCCCTTGCCCTTGCTTCGAACAAGATTCAATGAAATGACATCGAAGAAAGAAAAATGTGATCTTCCAAACTTTTCTTCAACTGCCACATCACTGATCGTTTGCGTTTGTTTGGACATATCACATATCTATACAAAACCCTCGCTGACATGCACCGCACATTTCTCCCTGCCTTTTAGGTCCTAAAGCATCCACTGCAAATGGGGTGCATGAAAGAGGGCTTTGTCAACAAGATGATATACCTGTTGTTGACTGATCGGCCACATGTGAAAGTAAGGCCACTTTCATCAGAGATGGAGTGAATGCATCTCGAAACTCGGTGCCGGGCGTACTGTTGGCCTTCTCTCTCAGCTCCTGTCGGAGCCCATTTTCCGACCAGCTCAGAAACTGCAGTTTCTTCTTCGTCCGGGTTTGCATCTTCCTCGCTTGCTGACCCCCTGCTCGAGCTGGTATCCGACTCAGTGTCATCGTCCTGAGCTTGAACCGCCGCTTCAGCAGGAATGTCATCTGGAACAAAATACCCAGATCGTGTTGAATCGGGAAAGAACTTGCCATCTTTCACAGCCTTGATCATTGCCACCATTTTCCGCAAGGGGGCGCTAATTGCATCCCTTGAGTACGTCAGCATTGACCTGTCTCTCCCTTCACTGTGGTATCCAAGCAACCTTCCTGTTCCATGGTCCAATCCAAACTTGGCTGCCATCGACAGCATAGTCGCCTTGCAGGAGTGTGTTGCCAGGCGATCCCTGGCTGAACTTTCAACTTTCAGCAGGGACCGCAACCAGTCAGCCGCTGCACTCACCGTCAAAGGCATTCTGGCCCAACCCCCGCCAAGCTGTGGCGACGGCAACATTGGAAAAGGCTGTCCGCCATGTAACCCGGATTGATGCCTCAACTCAAGCCACACCGGTATCCAGCTGACGTCCATCAAAGCTTCCACCGGAATTGCAACCGGTAAAAACCGGATTTTTCGCTCCAGAGTCACAGAAGTCTTTGTTCTTTCTGCCCTGGCTTCCAAGAAACCTGTAATTCCAAACTCGGTCTCTTTGATGTCCAACTGTAGGTCCACAAGCTGAAGCCCATCGCTGTACCGCAAGCGCCCATAGATGAGCACCAGAAAGAACCCTGATGCAATCCTGTCATAACTGGTCCGTGCAGTATCATGGACAGTCTTCTCCAGCATCAGGATCTGATCTGCTGTCAAAGGAGGTCGCTGCACCAGCTTCCGTCTGTCGGCGTAGTGAGCATCAGATACCCCTTTGATACGCCCAGATTTAGATGCAACATCTCCCCCAGAAAGTCCCAGTATATGGAACGCGAAAGACAGTGAAATCAACAATGATCTCGGTGCAGTTGGGGCCCAGTTCGACTGTGCTTTTAAATACTGGTAAACCATGTCCTCTTGTACTGGAAAGAAGTCCAAGCCCCGATCTCGCCAAAACTTGGCATATTTCAGCAAAGGTCCCGCACGTCCATGCAACGTAGCTGTAGCCTTACCAGCAAGGGCGTCGACCACCGACTCCACGAGGCTTCCACGAGCTAGCTGCATGCCGCTCGACGATGCCACACTCCGTCCAATGGCCCATGCACTCAGTTTCATTAAAGCAAGCGTACACCACTTCTTGCAGGCACATTTACGTTCCCAGCTAAGTTTTTCCTGCCACAGCCGCTGATCAGATGCACTGGCTGCTCGAAGACCCACCTTTGTAAAAGCATCTTCGACCATCTCACTTTCAATCACAGCAGTTTGTTCATCTGGCAGGCATGGCATTGGGGGCATCCTGCACTTCCATGTTGGCATCGAAAAAGATTCCGACTGTACCATCATCGGACTTTTCAGTTTCAAATCCCATGGCATGACATGTAACTTCTTGCTCTGTTTGGAGTTCCAGCAAAACTGAGTGTGCAAGGAAAAGGCATCTGGAGTTCTTGTTGACCACTCATCAAAAATTGCCTGTTCTCGATCATCCCTGGTCCGCTTACAGCTCATCTGAACTATCAGAAACTGAAGGCTCGGACGCAAAATGAGCTGCCACCGGTGGCGTAGGCACTGTCCAGGACGACAGCGCTAAGCCAAGGCGCCACTCTGTTGACGCAAGAGCCACCTCTGAACGGTCAACCAGGATGACAACACAGGTGAATGAAAGGCGCACTTGTGTAAATGTGTCCAAAAAAGCGTAAACTCGCAAGCTGAACTCAAATCTTCTCCAAATCAAATCCAAAAAGGCGCAGGAGTTATATCCGTTGAGGAGTCTGGCCAGCGAGCACACTAAGACCATTCACAACTCTGATGCAGCTGACAGGTCAATGGATGGACACAGCAACCACCAAAAACAGGTGAGCCACCCACAAACAAAGGAAATGCCGCACAGCAACCACACTGGACAGCTGAACGTGTTGTGAGATGACTGCTTCACCGCTGCAATCCCTCGAGCTCGAATACCCATCAACTACAAAATTGGCGCCTAACGCAAAGATGAGGGTCTTCCCTCCCACCCTCCACTTGACATGTAAAATTCACATATAAAAATATTCGCATGAGCATGCTTGTGAACATGCAGCATTGACAGATTGAATGTTTCACGTTTGTCTTCAGCTTGTTTGAAGTTTCGTTGTTTAAAAGAACACGTGAGATTCAACGTCACTGCATTTATTCACTCTTTCTTTCTTTTTAAAAAAAACATCTGCGTACAAACATAACAAAATAAACAAGGTGAACGCTTCACACTTTCAAAGCTTGTTCTTTTCACTTGGGTTTGGCTGTGCAATACAAATCTTAGAGACCAGCTTACTTCGATAGAAGGAGGCGAGGAGAAGGGAGGCTTATCCCTAATTCAAGGTTTAATCTATAAACAACCATTGGCAAGCCAACAGTAATCTTAAGTGATTTTTTCCATGGATTTTATTGGTGTTGCCATGGTGTTCATTAAGTTTTGCATGTGTTCATTGATTCTTGCATGGCTTTCCAAGGTTTATTTAGGGATCCACGATGTACACAAAAGTAACTGTAAATATTTAGCTGTAAATCCATATATATATATATACTTATCTATATACATATATATATATATTATACCATTAGTTAACAATGTAAATATAGTATATCTATATCTATATAAAAATGTTTGTATACAAAACTATATGTATATATAACTATGAATATACAACTATCTTTAAATAACCATTTGAAGCTTTTGTATATATAAAACTAAATGATATGTAAATATAATGACAGATATAAAAGCATTTGTATATATATAACTTGAAACACAACTACATGTGTATTTCACTATTATATATATATAGACATACATGATTATATATATAAAAGAAAATATGGAACAATGTATTTACAAGTATGCAAAAATTGGATTCACATAAAACAAAAACGGAATTAGGGTGGATTGGGGGAGGATGCAGCCCCCCCCCAAAAAAAAAATGAATATGGTACTCAAGGTGTATATACTGGGCAACATGCATCTTGTGACCATATGGAACGTATGTTGAGGCAGAACCGTGACAGTCATGGAAAACGTGGTGAAACACAAATCAAGTAGATATAGTGGGAGAATAGGTTTCAACAAGTGTCCTGAAATACTGTTTTCAGAGCCCAAAAAAGGGCTAATTAGGACACTTGTTGAAAACATATGTCAATTCCTCTCACCAAAGCACGCAAATAAACTCAAAAGTAAAAAATACAAAAACCAAGAAACCGCAAAAGCCAACGAGCCAAAATAACGTCAAGTATATACCTTCAATATGTATTACATTGAATTTATTTCATAACATTTTTGCTTCAGAAATCGTTTGCGAAGATGACTTTACTTCAGAACATCTATTTTTACCTGAGAAGTCACTGGTATAAATTTTGTTTTTCTTTCATGGTATTTAGTACATTTTGCAGCAAAGGACTCAAAGGACATAAACTTATACAGGTTCCACATGCTAATTTCTTCACATTCCTCACAACATTTGGACATTCCTTCTGTCTCCACTATCAGATTCACGGAAATTCGGAAAAGCTATCACACATCTTTTGGCGCATTCTTGATGCACTTTTGATTCACTTTTGATGCACTTTTCCTTTTTTTACATCTTACTAATTCTGCAAAAATCCACAAAAAAAATACGCAAAATCTTCTGGATCAGTAAAATTGCTAAATTAGTGAAATTACTAGCGTAGACATGTTTCCATCAGAGAATTTACTTGAGATGGGTTGTGCTGAGAATATTGACTTTACTTTTGGTAATCTATAAAAAGTCCTTACTTGACTGGTCACTTGCAAAGATTCTGGTTTTACTTGGCCATATCCATTAAACATACAAGTATGTGACAAAACCAATCCTTTGTTATGGAAAATTGGATTGTCACATTGTGAACTAAAACGACATTCACTAAATCTAAAAAATGCTACTGCATTTCTGTTACAAAATCACAATTTCAATCAAAAATGCTAAGAAAAAACTGCACGGTCGATGCACTTTTGATGCACATTTGGTTTTTCACAAAATTTACTAACATCAAGAAAACTGGAGAAAAAATACGTAATTTCTTTCCTTCTAGTAAATTTACTAAATTAGTAAATTTACTAGTTTTGGAGACTCAGGGTATACAAAATCATCAAAACGAATTCATCCCCACCTTCAAATTAAGTGAGACTTGGGATGATGAGACTAACAAACAACTTGGCCTGGTAGTAGTTCAGCCCACTCAAATCTACAGATAGGCGTTCACCCAGTCCTGAAAGGGGAGTACACCTAAGCAAGCAGGAGCTTCACTGGTATGTGTTTAAAAATCACATATATATATATATACATATGCATCTAGAGGTATGTATTATCCCCAAAATCAATATTCCATTGGTAGGTCGGTGATTTGGTGGAAATCTTCTACCACACAAATTTTCGTTGCAATACGAACTGACTATTTACATGGTACTGCTTGTTTAAACATCCTAGTCCTTCAGAAGCCGACCTGGTTGGACCTGGGAATCGATAGCATCTATTCCACTCTGGAGATCTTTGTGCTTTCCGGTCATTGTCCCTGACAAAACCATGTGGACACTAGCTGGATCACGCTTGCTGTTGGACTCGCGACCTTCAGCCAAGGACAGAAAGTTGTCTTCATTCTGTGGACGAAGGATAGTGGACCGCTGCTCAACCAGAAGCGCTGCAGACTGAATCGTTGACCACGTTGCGAAATCAAGGCTGCCAGACACGTTCCCAGGTATGGGCAATCCTGAGATGGCAGTTCAACAAGAGCTGTTATTGACGCATTCCATGTTATACCCTAGTATTATATATATATAATTTGTTATTATTATTATATATATATGTATATATCTAAGTCGTTTTTGCAAAACAGGACACAACAGGTACCACTCAGCAAACCGTCAAAGTTTCGTCATTGTCAAAGATTTTGTGATTGACATCAGAACTCTCTTCTTTTTCCCGCTGGTCTGCCAGCCATTGAACAACTGGCTGCATGAAGCCTCTTTGAAGCACAGCAGGGATTCGCAGTCGTCCCGATTCCAGGGAGAGAGAGACCTGTGACGGTGCATGGAACAGTGCAAACAAAACACATTTTTGTTTCTGGGAATCATATCTTCATAGTTTTGCAGGTTACAAAAATCAAGTGTTACTTACGTAATCTTACCTACTTTTCATCGGGGGCCTAGCCTCATCAGTCAAACGAATGGATTTGCCAGCGACAGGACTCAGCAAGTGGAGCCAAAACGTGAGAGCTTCAACTGACCTGAGTTACAGCTGCCTGTGTCCCCAATTGTGCCCGTGAAAAAAAGATGCCAAACTATCACAGCAGGTCCCATAAACACCAAAAAAATGTGGCTGAAACAGAGGGTATGGGACGAACGCTTGCCAGCGCATCTTTCCTCGTGAAAATCCAGTGAAACAACTGTGCCATACCACTTCCAGTTGAGGACACGATATCGAACGTCTCATGGTCAAGAGTGTAGTTGTCAACCATCTCTGGTGAATATCGGGGATTTCTGTTGCGCAGTTTTCCGCAAACCTATGCATCAAAGGTGGCAGAGAAGAAAAAAATAGTGAACATTACAGGGGTATTGCCAACGTTTCCATCCAAAAAACAAATGGTGGAAAAGGTTAGTCTTCGCAGATTCCAGCTACAGCAAGTTTGGGTGCCACAACACCAAACATATCCTCGTATATTCTTGTAATGGGGACAACGCTCTGGTCCAAAACCGAGAGATATTGTCTGGAGGTATCACCAAAGGCATTGTCAAACATGGCTTTCATTGGCCAAAGCATTTCCGCTGATTGCCGGGCTATACATATCTTTTCCTGGGGAAGTGGCCCACGGGCCGGTATCACAAAAGAAATGGACATTTCACCGCTTGGCGGGTCATTGTCCACAGTTTGAGCAAACAAGTTGCAGGGAATTCTTCACTTAGAAACATGCATTGGACATCGAGGCAGGCCAGGGTGTGAAAGGAATCTTCCAAATCCACGAATTTTCATGCAAAAATGGCAAAACTGGGGTATGCTCCCCAGAGGTAGTTCAACCTTTCTTAGACATATGTGAGTTCGCACAACGCGGAGTCATATACAAAAGTTTTTGTAATATGAAATATGTGCAGTGCACCTGTGAATATATGTATGTATACAAAGAGGTTCTACACCGGGTCCTTTTACCGTGGAAGTCAGGATGGAAAAACCTGTCGGTTTACATGGAAGTCGTTTACGTCCAATTCCTGGGGAAAAAGTGAAACTGGGCTACCGGGCCAGCCAATGCAGAAAAACTGACCGTGAATCTCTTACATGGAAGTAGCTCATCAGATATGTCAGTAACATATTCATCATGGAAGTGTGAAAACTGAGACTAAAAACCCTTACGTGGAAGTAACTTGAGGGTCCAGACATCAGGTTGGCAACTTCTATGTTAACATGTTCTCCCCTCATGTTGAATACATCCTTCTAGGGCGATCCCTAAAACCCCCAGACTGACCGCCACATCATTTTTTTCTTCTTTGCATCTATCTTCTCACCCCTGTCATGTCCGAGCGATTGAGGATGCAACCTTTCGAAATCAATGGTGCCAAATTGGTGCTCGCTAACATGGCACTGCCCACATCCTACTTCAAGTAGCAAATTTCTATCTAAGTTATCCGTTCCAATCGTTGGTTGTTAAAAAATGGAGGCATTCCCAGCTTTATCTTGAAAAAATCAAAATTTATCAAAATTTCTACGTTAATCAACAAATGCCCAGGATTCCCAGGGAACCCGTGGCAAAAAGAACTAGCCAAAAAAAAAAGGGCTCAGATCCAAAGAACACAAATTTGCAGTTTACCCCCCCCATTGCAACTAACATGGAAGTAAACCTCCGAATTGTCACTTTAGTTAACGTGGAAGATTTTTTTTTGCACTACGGTAAAAGGAGGACCGAGCGCTCGCTAACATGGCACTGCCCACGTCCTACTTCAAGTAGCAAATTTCTATGTAAGTTATCCGTTCCAATCGTTGGTTGTTAAAAAATGGAGGCATTCCCAGCTTTATCTTGAAAAAATCAAAATTTATCAAAATTTCTACGTAATCAACAAATGCCCAGGATTCCCGGGGAACTCGTGGCAAAAAGAACTAGCCAAAAAAAAGGGCTCAGATCCAAAGAACACAAATTTGCAGTTTACCCCCCCCATTGCAACTAACATGGAAGTAAACCTCCGAATTGTCACTTTAGTTAACGTGGAAGATTTTTTTTTGCACTACGGTAAAAGGAGGACCGAGCGCTCGCTAACATGGCACTGCCCACATCCTACTTCAAGTAGCAAATTTCTATGTAAGTTATCCGTTCCAATCGTTGGTTGTTAAAAAATGGAGGCATTCCCAGCTTTATCTTGAAAAATTCAAAATTTCTACGTTAATCAACAAATGCCCAGGATTCCCGGGGAACTCGTGGCAAAAAGAACTAGCCAAAAAAAAAAGGGCTCAGATCCAAAGAACACAAATTTGCAGTTTACCCCCCCCATTGCAACTAACATGGAAGTAAACCTCCGAATTGTCACTTTAGTTAACGTGGAAGATATTTTTTTGCACTACGGTAAAAGGAGGACCGAGCGCTCGCTAACATGGCACTGCCCACATCCTACTTCAAGTAGCAAATTTCTATGTAAGTTATCCGTTCCAATCGTTGGTTGTTAAAAAATGGAGGCATTTCCAGCTTTATCTTGAAAAATTCAAAATTTATCAAAATTTCTACGTTAATCAACAAATGCCCAGGATTCCCGGGGAACTCGTGGCAAAAAGAACTAGCCCCCCCAAAAAAAGGGCTCAGATCCAAAGAACACAAATTTGCAGTTTACCCCCCCCCAGTGCAACTAACATGGAAGT
>CAMXCT020006597.1:117500-227500 GCA_947184155.2 Cladocopium goreaui
GTATGCATACAAGACCATACAAGAGGTTCTAAGTTCTAAGTGTGAGTGTGTACAAGGGCAGGAGCATATGCGGTATATGAAATGTTGCATAGAAATGCTATATATTTGGGTTCTAGCTGTGGTGATTTCGAGAGGTTCTAACTGTTAGAGTAAGAATCCGGCCAGAAGTATAAATCTCGTTTTTTTCCTCCAAAAAATCTATGTCCGTCACTATAAACCAAGGGAAAGGAAGAGTAAGGGAAGGGAAAGGAAAACGGAGAAAAGGGAGAGGAAAGGGAGAGGAAAGGGAGAGGAAAGGGAGAGGAAAAGGAGAGGAAAGGGAGAGGAAAGGGAGAGGAAAGGGAGAGGAAAGGGAGAGGAAAGGGAGAGGAAAGGGAGAGGAAAGGGAGGGGAAAAGGAAAACAGGACCGTTTCTCACACGGACCATTTTTGATGCCAAAAGTTATCGTTTTCGTTATCGTTTTGTTATCGTTCGTGAATCCTGTGTACGTTCCTTTTTTGGAAATGGCTGCAATCATCAAAAAAGGAATGTCACCTATCAGGCACCTGCCTTGTGCAGAATCTGACACGCATTTGTTGGCGCGTCATTACGACGACAGACAATGAAATGAAGAAACCAAACACACTAAATAGCTGTTGAAAGACGGAAAAATAAAAAACATTGGATTTCAAGAGTCTGGACGCAGACAATTAACAGAACCAACGTTCAACGTTATCTTTTTTTCCTCTTATCGTTTTTCGAGTGAAAGCTAAAAACGGTTCATGAAGGATCATGGAAGACTAAACGAACAGGCGCGGGGTTTTACAAACTCCCATATGGATCATGAGAACAATCAAGAATACCGAATACCCCCTATCCCAACCGGCCCAACCACTGGTACTGGTTGCCTGCTACGGATCCCTATTCTGACTTATGGGCATCACCGATATTAAGTAGTAGTATGTATTAACATGTATTAACCCTCCAATGGCCCATGTGGCAACTTCAGCAAAACAAGTTTAAACGATTTGATTTCAAACATTTAAACATTTTGGGGGCATCCCCGTAAACGTGTTTAACCACTTCTTTAAACTTAAAACGGTTGAACATGGTTATTATATTGACGGACTCAAAATTAGAATACTCTTTTGGGAACGCGCGGAAGGAAAAAAACGCATAAATACATGAAGTGTCACATTCTAACTTTGAAACCTGGACCAGATTCTGATTCACACTTTGAATGCCTCATTCAGTACCTGATGCAAGAATGACAAAAGCAATGAAAACATAATTTTTTCCGATGGTTTTCTAAAAGCCACTGTGCAGTTAGAATGTGCCCCGGCCCCTTTATCCAGGTGTCCATACATATTCAAAAAACTTTGGGATGTCTGCGTCTGATTTTGCAGGTCTTGCTTGCGGAGGCTTTCCAAAAAAAAACAATGAAAAGGCCATAAATTTTGAAAACACATGCAAAAATCATGATTTTAATACCGGCGGAATGACAGTGGGCATGGGGCATTCTACCCGCATTCTAACGTCCCTAAGTGCTCCCGGAAAAGTTTTGAATTCGCACTTTCACATTCTAACTTTCAGTCCGCCGGTATAAAGTTTAAAAGGCTACTTAGTGTTTACACATGTTTGGCCCGACCCTGCTCACGAAATATTGTAGCATATGCAAAGCAAAGCAAAACAACGAAAAAACACATTGTCAATTATACCCTTGTCCTCAAGCTGTTGAACATGTTGTTCCAACTGCTCCACTCGGCCGGTGCAAAGACTTAACTCATGACTGTTTCGCCCATGCCTGGGTCGTAATCACGGGCGGTTTTGCAGCGTCAGAATTTAGAGAAAAGACTGCGATACCTGATACCTTCATCCAAGTGACGCCATCTGTTGTGTTTTGTGGTAATCCCTTTGCCCCAGTCTTTTTGATTTTGAGGCAGTGAACAGGTGAAAAGGCCTTGAAGTACAAACCAGCACAAACCCATACAGATCAATAAAGTCTTCTTATTCATATACAATACAATATAATTCAGTCACAGTAGATGTAGAATTATATTGCGGCGTTCCAAGTACAATATCTTACTGACGACAGCCCGAGCGCAGCGGCAAACCTCGGTAACTACCTTTTGCGCCACAAGTTGGGGCTGCAGATGAACCAGTGGAACCGTGTGGCCAAAATTGGCCATACCCTATACACTACCCGTAGGTTATGTGGAGCTCATGTTTGTCAGCTGCCACAATTTTGTGTTGGCCACACGATATTCTGCAAAATGCAGAAGAAATACTCTTCTACTTCTTCCTCGCTCTTCAGAGGCCTGTTGCTGGAAGAGCGGGAGCGAGATCTGGCATTCGCGTCCCGCTGCCTCTTCAGCAATTCGTTCTCCTCCTTGTCGATCCTCAGGCAGGCATGCTTCAGGAGATGTAGAAGAGCTCCATTCCCCTTTGTGATGTGATGTCGGACTTGGTCAGCACGTCCACACCGGCATTCTCTGATGTGGTGTCCATCGGATGTGCGACCCCGTCTTCTGCATCACATCCACTATCACTGCCAGCTCCAGCGCTGTGCGGCGGTCTTGCCTGGATGCTGGGCACTGCTTGTAGATGGCGTCGTAGAGGGACTTGGCATCCGTGATGCTGCACTGCTCTTGGCGACTGATCAGCTCGCACTCCTCGGGCAGCACCACCATGAAAGGGCTCACACTCGCCCTCCAGTTGCTGGTTCGAACATCTCCTCGAACCAGGTCTCTGTAGAAGATCTGATGCCACTCCAGCTCTCCCAGGCATTGAGACAGTGCCATCGTCGCACTGGCCATGGTGCTGGTAACTCTCCTCTTCAATTTAGAGGACCTCCAGGACAGCACGCTCACGGGGATCTTCTTGTCGTGGGAGGGCAGCAGGTTGGAGGTCACCACCATCCACGCTCCTTGAACTGGATCTTCTGGAAGACCTTCCACTCCAGCTCCTCTCACTTCTCCATCAACGCCCCCAGCGCCGCTGATTCCAATGAAGGTCATCTCCTTGGAGTCGAAGGCACGGATCCTCAAGCCCTGGCTTGCGGTACTCCTCAGGTGCCCATTCATCTTGTTCAAGTGGATGCCATCGTTGACGGTGGCATTGTGCAGCCTGCTGGACCGCTGGACAATATCGAAACTGTGCCAGCTGCCTCCGGCCGGGTTTGGTGAGCTACCCAGCTGACCCGATATAGTAGAGACCTGAACTCCTTGAACTCGGTCTCATTCAGCAGGCTCTCTTTGTTCCCTCGCTTCCAACTTCTCCAAGATGTACTTCTCCTGGAACAGCTTGATCTCCTTATTGTCCTCCTTCTGAATCTTCCGGCCAATGAACTCGGCCGCATCGTGGTCCCACTTGCCGAAGTGAAATCTGCTTTGGAGACTCAGTCGTAGCTCCTCTTGGCTCTTCTTGTCCCGAGACGCGATCAGAAAGTCATCCACCTCAATCAGGACAATGGTCTCCACTTGGAGGGCCGGGGGCGGTTATAAGTACATAGCAAGGTTAGAGCACTTTTATAACCTACTTACTAAGTGCTGTAACCTACCTTATAAGTGGTGCTAAGTTACCTTATAAGTGGTGCTAAGCGGTCTGCTGTCTCTAAGTCACTTACGTAAGTAGTGACAGTTTTGGGCTAACTATAGATTATGTTCCATAAATGATTACGCAACTTTTGGCACTTGGCTAACCACTTAGCGTATGTGGGCTAAGTGAGATAGGCAGCTTACGCCTTAAGTGGCCTAAGTCCTGTAAAGGACTTACGGTACTTACGTATCTAGCCTAATTGCACTTACAAAAATTTGCGGAAACACAAAATCCCGGTTCATATTTGGTGGAAACACAAAATTCTGAATGGGGTTTTTGTGGAAACACAAAATTCCGTTGCAAGTTTTCGTGGAAGCACAAAAATCCAAATCGCGTGTTGCGGAAACACAAAAGCGCTCGCAGACTTAGGTAAGTGCTGTAAGCCACTTATGTAAGTGCGCTAAGTGCTGTCTCAGTAAGTCCACTAAGTGACATACTGTAAGCGCTGTATCCCAGTAGTACCGCACAAGGCGGTGGCGGAAGTTTCAAAAATAGGAAACCTATAGGAGAGGTTGGTTGTTGTGAATCAGGGATGGCAGAGCGAAGCCACTGATGGACCGAAAGGTGCTCGAGGTCTCCTTTCTTTCCCTCTCTTTCTCTGACTATCTACCTACCTACCTATCTATTTTCTATGTATCTATCTATCTATCGATCTATCTATCTATCTCTCTCTCTTTCTTTCATTCAATTACCCTATCTATCTATCTATCTATCGATCTATCTATCTATCTATCTATCTATCTATCCGTCGATCTATCTATCTATCTATCTCTCTCTCTCTCTCTATCTATCTATCTCTCTGTCTATCAATCTATCTCTCCATGTATCTATCTATATCTCTCCATGTATCGATCTCTGTATCTATCGATCTATCTATCTATCTGTCTGTCTGTCTGTCTGTCTATCGATCTGTCTGTCTTTCTGTCTGTCTATCTGTCTAGCCATCTATCTATCTATCTCATCTACCCAGCTGGCCCCTCTCTCTCTCTCTCTTTCATCTAATTACCTATCTATCTATCTATCTATCTACCTACCTGTCTATCTCCCTCTCCCTTTCATCTCTCTATCTGTCTAGCTGTCTACCTGTCTATCTGTGTTGCAGTGTCATTCAGTGCAATGTAGTGTGGTGTAGTGTAATTTAGTGTAGTGGAGTGTACTGGAGGAGTAATGTACTGTAATGTAGTGTGACTTCGAAGTGTGCTTCGCGCCACAACGGCGTACACTTTTTTTCAACATCTGAACCTCCAAAAATGGTCCGAAACCCTAGTGTTTTGTTCATTTTGACTTCGAAATGTGCTTCGCGCCACAACGGCGTACACGTTTTCGACATCTGAACCTCCAAAAGTCGTCCGAGCATGGTGTGTTTTGTACATTTTGACTTCGAAATGTGCTTCGCGCCACAACGGCGTGCACTTTTTCGATATCGCAACTTCCAAAAGTGATCCGACACTGAGATGCTTTGTGCATTTTGACTTGGAAATGTGCTTCGCACCACAACGGTGTGCACTTTTTCGACATCGCAACTTCCAAAAGTGGTCGGACAATGGTGTGCTTTGTACATTTTGACTTGGAAATGTACTTCGCGCCACAAGGGCGTGCACTTTTTTGACATCTCAACTTCCAAAAGTGGTCCGGGACCGCCAGTTTTTAACACTTTTGACTTCGAAATGTGCTTCGCGCCACAACGGCGCGCAATTTTTCATCGCTCCTGTGGCCAGCTGGCTCCGCACCCGCCGCTTTAGCGAGCCTACTTTTCGACCCTCCGGAGCCACAAATCATTGGAAAAACACAGTGTTTCGCGACTTTCCGCGCATCTGTATCTTCTGTCTTCTTACTCTTTCTCTTCTGATCTTCTCTCTTCTAGTCTTCCTCTTCTCTCTGCCTCTGCCCTGCTCTGCTTTTCATCTCTCCATATTGTCGGAAGTTTGACTTCTAAACTTCCTTCGACAAATAGTACGTGCCGTATGTACCTAGTATGTCCTCTATGTATCGGGTTGGTATTTGGGGAGGAGGTTAGAAGGGCTGGTCAGCCACAACGCCGGGCAGACACGATCACTGTTGCCTATTCCCAGGCGGGCTTGGGACAAAATGCTGTCTCACGTTCCGAAGATGTGGAGGAAGGGCGGGCCGCAGGGTCTGGGAAGAGGGTGGTCGGTTTCCTTATATCTGCAAAACTTGACGATCTGGGAGGGGAAGATAGTTCCGCTCACCCCGTTGGTCAAGTAGATCAGCTAAACTTGACGATCTAGGGGTGCAGGATTCCCGCCCCCCCCGTTGGTCAAGTTTTGGGGTTAGCATGGTGAGATGGTCAAGTAACGTCTGTAACTAGACGATCTGGGGGGGCAGGATTTCCGCCCCCCCCGTTAGTCAAGATCTGGGGTTTCACCTTGTTTTTGGTAATTGGTTTTGATTTACCTTTCTCTTTCCCATGCTGTCTCCTCTAGGCCCCACTGGACTAAACGTGCCTTTTCCCGCAGTAACTCAAGTGTCTTGACATGTTCTCACATTTGTTCTTCCGTCTGTCCGCGATGTTCAAAGCTTATATACTCATTGATCGAGTAGGTTAAACTACACAAGTAGAATCAATTCCTTCATGTCCACAGCCGAGTGCCTACAAAAAAGCCATCAAAATCCAAGCTCTGCTACGAAGCAGCATTCCCAAGAAGAACAGTCATGTACATACCTTCATTAGCTGATAAATCACCTGCATCACACTCACTCTCGCTTGCCCGGTTCGGTCTTCAAATTGAAAATTTAAGGCTGGATCGTGGAGGCAGGTGCCAGCCCCTAGCAATGATGGCAGGCATTGAAGAGGAAGATGAGAAGATGGGCGCAGAGACAAATTTGGCGCAAAGACGAAGTAGTATTGAGGTAGAAGCTACTGTTGGGTCAAGATTTTGTAGCTGTAAAGTAGCTCTGCCCAACCCCAATCACTACATTTTCCATGCACAGGCCACAAAAAAAATCACTACAAAAGTGCAACCCCAGCCTGGATAAAGGGTTACTACAAAAACCAAAGAATCTAACAAGAGGCCCTTCAAGATACCCTTAAAAAACCACACAGATGCTTGATGTTTGCAGTGATTTTTTTAAGTAAATTCCACTCAAGTCTTCGAGATCAATCCAAAAAAATGACAAAGTAGTTTGTAGTGATTTTTTGGTATACACAAAAAAAAAAGGTGAACAGAATTGTCTTTTGAAAGTAAGAAATTAAATGACAAATGCAGGCGCCAGAAAACCTGGTCGTACGTGGTCTTGCGATGATCGATGACAGTAGGTGGTTGCCATGGGGGAGGGACAAAGGTTTCTTGAAGTGGATTTTGTAGCGTTGGAACGCTTCAACTTGATTTTGTAGTGGACCTCTTTGGGCTTTGGGTACGCAGCGGCCAGTGTAATTGAAGGGTATGTTTGTGCGTATTGGTTGACTTTGCAGTGAAAAGCAGAGTGACAGATTGAAAGCATCAATCGAAATGGATTGTCCAATCCTGGGTTTGTGCGTGTGTTGTGCATGTTTTTCTCAGTTGTTGGGTCGAATAAGACATGGCAGCGCAAACCCTAAGTCTCGAAAGTTAGTAATTTTACTCGCCCTGAATTTTACGTAAAATCGACTGTTTTACTAACGTTATTTTACGCAAAATTTTACTAACGTTAGTAAAATTTACTAACGTTAGTAAAATTTTACTAATGTTAGTAATTGAGTTTACTAACGTTAGTAAAATTTTGCATGTTTTCAAAAATTGTGAGAATTGTGTTTTTTTTCTATTGTTTTTCTTAGGAATTGTGATATGTTTGTGATGTGTGTGATTGTGGTTTGCGATGATTTGGCTATGAGTGGGGTGTTTCCAGTGGAGGATTTCAATCGATATGTTGTTGTTTCTGTAGAAGAAACTGCACTTATGTGTTGAGGAATGACTTTACATGAGTTTGTACTGGAGACCTTACTTGCGATTTTATATGAGGAGTTCTTGATACTTTCTTGGGACTTTACCTGAGAGTTCTTTTGAGATGTTATGTGAAACCGTGTACATCTATGTCTATATCTATATCTATATATCTATATAAACATATAAACTGGATTTACATAAGTATAGGTGAATCCACAAAAGGAATTTACATTGGATCTTGACTTTAAGAAGTCATTGCAAAGCATTTACATTTGAAAAAGAAAGTCTAGATAAATATTTGGGTAAATGAGACTAGGTGAAATATCAAAGCAATAATAACCACATCTTATCATTTTTCCAGGCAAGGAAAGTGAAACAAACTTTATTGGATCAGGTTTGTTTGCTACAAAACTTGATCAACTTACATAAAACAATTGCCCATGGGGACTGAAGACATGTCTTTTTCAAAGCTAAATTTAAAAGGGAGCTCATAGACTCTTGTGGTGCTTTTTTTCTCATACAATTTGGAGAAGGTCTGGGTGAAATCCTGGTAAACCTTTGGCTGGCTTGAAAAGATACATCCAAGAAGTCTTAGTGAGACCCTTACTCCACTTTCAATTCCATATGAATATTTTTTCACATGTGTCCAAAGATTTTTTCAGAAAAATGCTTGAACACGGTCAAAAATGTAATGCACTTCCGATGCTTTTGGTACACTTTTGATGCACTTTTGGTGCACTCTTGAATCACTTTTGATGCACTTTTGATGCACTTTTGGTGCACTTTTGATGCACTTTTGGTGCACTTTTGCTGCACTTTTGATGCACTTTTGGTGCACTTCTGATGCACTTCTGGTGCACTTTTGATGCACTTTTGATGCACTTTTGATGCACTTTTGATGCACTTTTGATGCACTTTTGGTGCACTTTTGATGCACTTTTGATGCACTTTTGATGCACTTTTGATGCACTTTTGATGCACTTTTTAAAAGTGCGTCAAAAGTGCGTCAAAAGTGCGTCAAGAATTTATGGCATTTTTCTTGGAAAAAAATAAAAAATGACAAGGTTCTCTCTCAAAAAGAGATTGCATGGATTGAGTTTGAAGTAAAACTGATTCAGTGCAGTCTCAAGTAAGGTGCAAAGTGCAATGATAGCAAACTCAGTAAAGTTCCCTGACAACAGTCTCAAGTAAAGTTCACTGGCAACAGGCCCGAGTAAAGTTCATTGGATGCAGCCTCAAGTAAAGTTTATCGGATGGAGCCTCAAGCAAAGTTCATTGGATGCAGTCTCAAGTAAATTTCACTGACAGCAGTCTCAAGTAAAGTTCACTGACAACAGGCTCAAGTAAAGTGCACTGACAACAGTCTCAAGTAAAGTTCACTGACAGCAGGCTCAAGTAAAGTTAATCGGATGCAGTCTCAAGTAAAGTTGATTGGATGCAGTCTCAAGTAAAGTTCATTGGATGCAGCCTCAAGTAAAGTTTATTGGATGCAGCCTCAAGCAAAGTTCATTGGATGCAGTCTCAAGTAAAGTTCACTGACAGCAGTCTCAAGTAAAGTTCACTGACAACAGGCTCAGGTAAAGTGCACTGACAACAGTCTCAAGTAAAGTTCACTGACAGCAGGCTCAAGTAAAGTTCATCGGATGCAGTCTCAAGTAAAGTTCATTGGATGCAGTCTCAAGTAAAGTTCACTTAGAGCAGTCTCAAGTAAAGTTCATTGGATGCAGTCTCAAGTAAAGTTCATTGGATGCAGTCTCAAGTAAAGTTCACTTACAGCAGACTCAAGTAAAGTTCATTGGATGCAGCCTCAAGTAAAGTGCAGTGTCAACATTCTCAAGTAAAGTCTTTATGCAGAAAAGTTTCTTGGATCTGTTTTCATGTAAAGCCAACCTCAGCGAACAGCAGCAGCACTTATTTTTTTCACACCCCAATGCAAGCTATCAGGAATTGACCCTCTATCTTTCTTTCAGAATGTTTTCTTTTTGCGGCAAAGGACATATCCTTATGCAGGTTCCACATGCTAATTTCTTCACATTCCTCAACAATATTTGCATATTCATTCTGCTTCTTATCAAATTCAAGGAAATTCGAAAACCTATCACACATCGTCTGGCACATTTTTGATGCATTTTTGATGCACTTTTCCTTTTTTTTACATTTTACTAATTTTGCAAAAATCAACAAAAAATTTACGTAAAATCTTCTGGATTAGTAAAATTACTAAATTAGTAAAATTACTAGCTTTCGAGACTTAGGGAATTCAGCAGTGATTTCACTCGAGCACTGCGAAAATGTCTTTTCTACAAATTGCAACGGCCCGCTTTTATTTAAATTGAACACTACTCTGGGGAAATATTAGTATTGAACGTGGAACCCTACAAATTTACTACAAAGTACTTTTAGGGCAAATCTGAGTGAACTCAGATATCCATTTTGGGTCGACTATTAAATCTCACATACTTAACCACTACAAACTTCTATGACCAGCCCATGTTTGAATCTAGAAACATATGTGACCTAGGGTTACTACAAAATGCAAGGACACATGGTCCTATGGGGACTGTAAAAACCATTGAAAAATATATTTTACATAGGACCCAAGTGCACTACTTTTGTAGTGGAAATTCCAACCAGGATCTCTATGTGCTTATATCCGCCCCCGAACCTCCAAGCACCCTATCCAGCTCATCGTGCTTGACGACGCATGGGTCGAGAATGGAACGGCGTAGTCCCAGCGATACCAGGTATGATCACTGTCTCATACCACCTGATAGGGGCGTCGTCCAGACCGCAGATGGGGACCAGCAGCTCGATCATGTCCTGTTCATCCACTGGTACTCCGTCGCAGGGAGCCACGAACAACCGACCTCGAGGATCAGCTTGTTGGATTGAGCGAAGGCTGCCTTAATTCACATCCGCGAACATCAGCAGCATGTCCTCGTTGGCAATCACCTGGCACACTACATTGAGAGCCTCCGTAGTGGGCGTCGGGGCAAAGGTCTTGAAAGTTCCCGAGCCCGGGTCCTTATGTCCATGAACGCAGAACCGGGACTTTGCCTTGTATTGATGAAAGCCAGGCATGGGCTTCTTCCTTCTCACCATCCTGCTTGACACCACCGGTTCTGGAAACTGCTCTCTCAGCCTCGTAGCCTCTTCTCTTTTCCAAATCTTCACCGCCCTGAATTCCTTCTCCAGGCTTTCCCACTCCTTCAGGTCGGCCTTCTCCAAGTCCTTCACCTCCTCGGGGACCAAGTGGTCTCACCGTTCCGTGCAGGTTCTCCCGCCAAAATCTTTTTGGTGTCCTCTTCAGCCGTAGCGAACATGAACAAATCTTCCCATCTGCGAGCATCTGGTAGAGCTTCTCGATGTTGCGTGCAGTAGATGCTGTTCTCCTTGAACTTCTTCATGTCCATGGCCTTGTCTTTGGGTGCTTGATTCAGATCTTCCCAGATGTGAAGAACCTCAGCGGGAGTCTCTCCTCCGCTAGAATGCCTCCTCTGTCGTGTAGAACTTCTGGCAGGGGAGGTCTGGATCTCCTTCTCATATGAGGCATCTGTTCAATCTCCCTCACCCTGGTTCTCACGGGTCCGGATACTTCAGGATTCAGCACCAGGGGAACATGACCAGAAGGAGGAACTCCAGATCCGGCAGTTGCCGCAGCCGAAGAGGAAGATGTGGCGTGAGGATCGTGTAGAGGTCCTTCATCACCAATCACCTTCGTCTCGCTCTTCTCCTCAGGGATGCTTTTCAACTCGGTGATTCTCCTCCTCTTGGAATCGGTGTCGTCTGATCTGACGGAGGAAGCACCTCCGGCAGGTTCCGAGAGGGGCGCTGAGATTGTCTCAATGGAAACCCTCCTCATTCCAAGCCCCAGCCTGGGACTTGTGGGCGTAGAAGCCATTCTCCCTCCTCTCATGCCGATGCTCCTCAGTGGTTGACCTCGACCAATGCCATCAGCCGAAGTCTCTTGCTCTTCCGTCTGCCGTGCAGGACTTGAACTTCTCCTCCTCGAAGAGTGGCCGCGTCCTCACAGGCCTGCTGGTCCTTTCGGCGCCTCGTCAGTGGGAGACCCTTCTCGAGCTACATCGATGGCTCCCTTGCATCTGTTGCAGCTATTGTCCTGAAGTAACCACCTCCATGGCGAGCTCCTCTGTGCTGTTGGCAGGCCGCAACTGATTGCTGTTGCACTTCCACAGGCGGATCCTCATCGCCACATACACTGTGTGCCCATTCTGTAAGATGACGAGACCAGGACCCACCCATCTGGCCCTCTCCGTTCCCTTTGCAATGCGCTATACGAGAACCCATTGCCCAGCTGACCAAATGCGATGTCGATGCGTTGGAGGTCGGGATGCCTCACGAACCTTCTCCTTGCTGGTTGTTTCGGCTGCCAATTTCTTGGTGCGCTCTCGGATTTGATGTGACCTCTTGTGCTCGTATCCTGCCGTGTCCAACCCGAGAGATCACATAGAGCATCAGCCCAGCCAGGACTGCTCAAGTCAGCGTCCGACAGCAGCTCGGAGGGCAAGCCAGGGTTTCTGCCATACACCAGTTGTGCAGGAGAGTATCCTCCACGAGAGAACCGTTTATTCTTGCAGGTGACAATCTCGATGGCAAGGTCCTCCAAGTCCTCCAAAATCTCTACCACCGAATCGGCTGACTGCATGCTCATTTCCAGCCTGGACTTCACAAATTGTCCATGTCTCTCAGCTCTTCCGTTCTGCCAGGGGCTCTGAATGTGCGTGGTGTGTTGGAGAACGGAATGCTGTTCCAGACCTCTCTCAAATCGACCCCGGAACTCCATGCCGCCATCCGTGACCATGTGATCTCTGGGGCTCCATGCAGTCGTATAGCCAGGCGTTGCGAAATGCACACCAGCAGTCATTGGAAGAAGGCGTGCCACCTGAAGGATTTCCGCTGTGGCGGGTCTCACAAGAGTCACCGACTGCCAGTTCGTCCCGAGGTCCATTGACCACGTTGATGTTATTTTCCTCCCCAGTGTAGGTAGAAGGCGTCTACCGTCCTGTTGAACTCGAAAGTCCTCGGAACTGCCGCTCTCCTGCGGCGGATTTCTTTTCGCTGCTTCATACAGATGTCGCAGCAGAACTTCTCCTTGACGAACTTTGTGACCCTGGTCTGTGATTTTGCAACTTTTAACATGGTGATCATGCGTTCCGCTGATAGATGCCCGAGATTCACGTGGAGCCTCTTCACCATCTCTCTTTCTCCTCCTCTTCAGCCTTCTGGCCCTCTACGATCTCGTCCTCGTCCTCATGCTCCTCTTCTTCAAGGGGAGTCTCAGCCACTCCACACCAGACCATCTGACTCTGGATACTCACAGCCAAGATCAGACCTCGCAGCTGGGGCTGCTTTCTTCCGAGAGACCAGAGTAGTCCCCCAGAAGCTTCCGAGCAGCCCTCTTGACATTCCCATTGATGCCGGCCTCATAGTCATCCGTGATGTCCTCGTCACTGAGATAATTGAAGAACTCGTCCATCTCCCACGTCACCTAAGGCCTTTTTTTTCATTTTTAGTTTTGTTTTTTTGGTTTTTAGTTTTTTCTTTCTCTGTTATACTGGCGTTTCTGCTGTTAAAGCAATGTTTCTCCAAATTCAAGCTGATGACCGCTATGAGCTCAATAGTCCAGGATCAGCAATTTCCTTCCTAAACACTCATTCCTTAACTTTTCCATTTGTGGCAATTAGTTCCCCACCTGCCAGGTGAGGGTTGTTAGATTTTATCACAGTTGTTCTCCTCCTCCTCCTTCTCCTCCTCCTCCTCTTCCTCCTCCTCCTCGTCCTCCACCTTCTTCTCCACCAGCTCTGCATCCACTTCCATGTCCACTTTCGCCTTGCCAACTCTTCGCCAACTTCCGCGCGCAGTGTGCACTGCTGGACCTCAACTGCCGGCCTCTGATCTGAGTGGGCACGGCTGGGCCTCAACCGCAAGGTTCTGAGCTGCAGTGGGCACCGCTGGACCTCAACCAGGGACCTTCCGAGCCCAGTGGGCACCGCTGGACCTCAACCTGGGACCTTCAGAGCTCAGTGGGCACCACTGGACCTCAACCTGGGACCTTCCGAGCTCAGTGGGCACTGCTGGACCTCAACGGCCAAATAGAATGCCAGAAGATATGCCACATAGAATCCCAGAAAGAATGTCAGATAGAATGCCAGAAGATATGCCACATCGAATCCCAGAAAGAATGTCAGATAGAATGCCAGAAGATATGCCAGATAAAATGCCAGAAGATATGCCAGATAGAATGCCAGAAGATATGCCAGATAGAATGCCAGAAGGTATGCCAGATAAAGTGCCAGAATGTTTGCCAGATAGAATGCCAGAAGATTTGCCAGATAGAATGCCAGTTAGGATGTCAGAAGATATGCCAGAAGATAAGCCAGATAGAGTGCCAGAAGATATGCCAGATAAAATGCCAGAAGATATGCCAGAGGATATGCCAGATAGAATGCCAGAAGATATGCCAGATAGAATGCCAGAAGGTATGGCAGATAGAATGTCAGAATGCCAGAAGGTATGCCAGATAAAGTGCCAGAATGTTTGCCAGAAAGAAAGCCAGAAGATTTGCCAGATAGAATGCGTTAGAATGTCAGAAGATATGCCAGAAGATAAGCCAGATAGAGTGCCAGAAGATATGCCAGATAAAATGCCAGAAGATATGCCAGATAGAATGCCAGAGGATATGCCAGATAGAATGCCAGAAGATATGCCAGATAGAATGCCAGAAGGTATGCCAGATAGAATGTCAGATAGAATGCCAGAAGGTATGCCAGGTAAAGTGCCAGAATGTTTGCCAGTTAGAAAGCCAGTTAAACTGTCAGAAGATATGCCAGAATATGAGCCAGATAGAGTGCCAGAAGATATGCCAGAACATATTGCAGAAGATATGCCAGGTAGAATGCCAGAAGATATGCCAGATAGAATGCCAGAAGATATGCCAGATAAAATGCCAGAAGATATGTCAGATAGAATGCCAGAAGATTTGCCAGTAACAAAACGGATAATTCGAAGTAAAGTAATTAATTTTTGTTTTGCCTAAAATAGTTAATTCTGCTACTTTTACAATTATCGCACCTGATCAAACCTTTTCTTGATTGAATTTTATACAGGTTGAACTCCAAAATTGCATGAACACTTTCAACCTCCCTCGTAATTTTGCATGCAAACCTTCAACCCCCTGCATGGGCGTGCATCTGCATGCAAATTTTCAACCCACCTGGCAAAATTGGACCGGAACTTTAAACCACCAACTGTGCAGTGTAAATGCTGCGGAAGTTTGCAGGCTAACTTTCAGGCCTGATCCCCAGTTTGCACGCGAGCTTGCAGCCCTACCCCCGAAAGTTTGCACTCAAACTTGCAACCGCCCCTCGCAAGTTTGCATGCAAACTTGCATGCCTGCGGGCAAAAGTTTGCATGCAAACTTCCAATCCCCCCTCGCAAGTTTGCACGCAACCTCTTGGAAGTTTGCATGCAAACTTTCACTGCCTTGTGCGGAATGAGCTCAAAAAGCACCTTAAAAACCAAAGAGCTACCTTTAAAAAACATGTTAAACCATCTTCAGTAGTATCTGTGTCATCAGGTGGGATGTCAGGGCAGCCAGCCTTACCATTTGGACAAGGCCTAAACTCAATTAAAACCCACTGTTCGATCTCCGCCGCCGTTTTGTCCTTAGATGGCAAAAATACCAAATAATCACCACAGAGGCACATGCACACGTAAAAGCATTCACATACGCGCGCACATACACATACACACTCTTACGCACTTGCACAGAAAAACACACACACACGAAACCACAATGGCATGAACTTGGGCTAAAGTCCATGACATGGCACCAAAGGCCGGGAGCAAGACTGCAAAAGATAAGTCTGCTGCTCGCAGTGCCGGCAGCGCGTGCAGGACCTTGATCAATCCATGCGGGGTTTATGTGCCCGGATACTCCAGGATCATCAGCACCCGCTGCTACTGGAGCTGCTTCTGCTTCTGCTGCTACTGGCTCGCACCCAGCACACCAGAGCAGCGGCTGAGCAGCAAACAGCACAGGTCCAGTTATTTCAATGCCACCTCCAAGGTTCATGTGCTCACCTGCATGATTTGTGGTCAAACCGTGAAAAGTGGCTTCCAAGCGCTTTTAAAAGCACCTCTGGCTGGTGCAAGGCGAGCAATGTTGGGGGATCCTGCTCCGGTCACAGTCAATGTCCTCACCGATGTGGCCGCCCATGGGGCTTAGAACGCACGGTGGCAAAGCTGTGGAAGCGCTAGAGCTGTAAGGACATGGAAGAAGGGGTCGTGAAAAGGCCATTGACAAGTGTTGTGTGAACCGACTGGCCCTGATCTCAAAAAAGATTTTGTAAAAGAAGACATCGTTGCCGATCCACTGTCGATTTGTTCCAGCATGCGAAGAGCGCGTGCGAAGAATAAAAGCACGCTAACATGGAGGGACCTGAGCGGCATCCAGCTATATTGAAGCGGTGCCAGGTTGACAAGCCAAATTTCATCAACAGGTTAACAGGTTGCAGAAAAAGGCAATTTGCTGAAAGTGGGCAGGTTAGAGGGGCTGGTCAGCCACAACGGTGGGCAGACACGATCACTGTCGCTTATTTTTGCAAGCGGGCTTGCTGTCTCACATTCCGAAGATGTGGAGGAAGGGCGGGCCGTAGGGTCTGGGAAGAGGGTGGCCAGCTTCCTTATATCTGCAAAACTTGACGATCTGGGGGTGCAAGATTTCCGCTCCCCCCGTTGGTCAAGTAACGTCTGGAACTAGACGATCTCTATGGTAGATCAGCTAAACTTGACGATCTAGGGGTGCAGGATTCCCGCCCCCCCCGTTGGTCAAGTTTTGGGGTTAGCATGGTGAGATGGTCAAGTAACGTCTGTAACTAGACGATCTGGGGGGGCAGGATTTCCGCCCCCCCCGTTAGTCAAGATCTGGGGTTTCACCTTGTTTTTGGTAATTGGTTTTGATTTACCTTTCTCTTTCCCATGCTGTCTTCTCTAGGCCCCACTGGACTAAACGTGCCTTTTCCCGCAGTAAATCAAGTCTCTTGACATGTTCTCACATGTTCTTCCCTTCTGTCTGAGATGTTCAAAGCCTACTCATGGATCGAGTAGGTTAAACCACGCAAATACAAGCAATTCCTTCATGTCCACAGCCGAGTGCTTACAATTACTTTACTTTCCCCACCATGACATTTATACGTTTTGTTACTGGCAAATCTTCTGGCATTCTATCTGACATATCTTCTGGCATTTTATCTGGCATATCTTCTGGCATTCTATCTGGCATATCTTCTGGCATTCTACCTGGCATATCTTCTGCAATATGTTCTGGCATATCTTCTGGCACTCTCTCTGGCATATCTTCTGGCATATCTTCTGACAGCCTAACTGGCATTCTATCTGGCAAATCTTCTGGCTTTCTTTCTGGCAAACATTCTGGCACTTTATCTGGCATACCTTCTGGCATTCTGACATTCTATCTGCCATACCTTCTGGCATTCTATCTGGCATATCTTCTGGCATTTTATCTGGCATATCTTTTGGCATTCTATCTGGCATATCTTCTGGCACTCTATCTGGCTTATCTTCTGGCATATCTTCTGGCACTCTATCTGGCATATCTTCTGGCATATCTTCTGACATTCTATCTGGTATTGTATCTGGCAAATCTTCTGGCGTTCTATCTGGCAAACATTCTGGCACTTTATCTGGCACTCTATCTGACATTCTATCTGGCATACCTTCTGGCATTTTATCTGGCATATCTTCTGGCATTCTATCTGGCCGTTGAGGTCCAGCAGTGCCCACTGAGGAAGGTCCCAGGTTGAGGTCCAGTGGTGCGCACTGAGCTCTGAAGGTCCCAGGTGCCCACTGGGCTCGGGATGTCCCTGGTTGAGGTCCAGCGGTGCCCACTGCGCTCAGAACCTTGCGGTTGAGGTCCAGCCGTGCCCACTCAGATCAGAGGCCGGCAGTTGAGGTGCAGCAGTGCACACTGCGCGCGGAAGTTGGCGAAGAGTTGGCAAGGCGAAAGTGGACATGGAAGTAGATGCAGAGGTGGAGCACGAGGAGGAGGAGGCAGAGGAGGAGGAGAAGAAGGAGGAGGAAAACAACTGTGATAAAATCTAACAACCCTCACCTGGCAGGTGGGGAAAAAAGCCATCAAAATCCAAGCTCAGCTATGAAGCAGCATTCACAAAAAATCAGTCATTTACATACCTTCGTTAAGTGATAAATCACCTGCATCACACTCACTCTCGCTTGCCTGGTTCAATCTTCAAATTAGTAATTTGAAGGCTGGATCGTGGAAGCAGGTGCCAGCCCCTAGCAATGATGGCAGGCATGGAAGAGGAAGATGAAAAGATGGACACAGAGACAAATTTGGCGCAAAGACGAAGCAGTATTATGGTAGAAGCTACTGCCGATGAAGCGCTCCGACAGCAGCCGTTGGGCATGCATTCATAAAATGTCCAGCTGGCTTTGCTCCATGTCACTGACCCCTCTAAAACTATCATGAAGGCCTTGTCCGATATCTTCAAGATTTCAAGCCTATACAGGGTAATGCTGTCCGGCCAAACGGACCCCGAAAGACCAGGTTAGGCCAATTCCAGCCGAATATATAGTTTATACCGTACCTGATTCCGAAACTGGCGACACAGACAAATTTGGTCAGGTAACGGCTCTTTGTTATACAATTAATTGCTCTTTGGTTGTTAAAAAAATGTTCGGGTAATTCGAGACGTTAGCTGTGAAAGTTTGCATGCAAACTTGCGAGGAGGGGTTGAAAGTTTGAGTGCAAGCTTTCGGGGGGGGGGGCGCAAACTTGCGAGCAGGACTGAAGATTTGCTTGCAAATTTGCGCG
The DNA here is from genome assembly GCA_947184155.2 of Cladocopium goreaui. Lineage (NCBI taxonomy): Eukaryota > Dinophyceae > Suessiales > Symbiodiniaceae > Cladocopium > Cladocopium goreaui. The sequence goes on from CAMXCT020006597.1 coordinate 135,838, forward strand.
TTTGCAAAGCACAGTCGCGGGTTGAAAGTTTACTTGCGAATTTGCCAAGTGGGTTGGAAGTATGCAAGCAAACTTGCGAGGAGGGTCGAAAATTTGCATGCAAACTTAGAGTTCAAGTTACTCGGCATTTAGGTTCAAGTACGGCTGGTAGCAGAAATAGTTTTCGTACGCAAAACAACCCAAATTCACTTAGAAACGAGAAAGATAAGACCACCAAAAACTCTCCGCAGCGACAAAAACGTTGTTTAACTGACTCTCTGCCTTTTTCAGGTTTTTCAGCTAATTCGACAGATTGGCAATGAAAGTTTGCATGCGAACTTCCGAAGGGGGGTTGCAAGGTTGCATGTTAACTTGCGAGGGGGGAGTGGAAGTAGCAGGTGTGAAAGTTTGCATGCAAACTTATGAGGGGCGGTTGAAAGTTTGAGTGCAAATTTCTGGGGAGGGGTTGCAAGCTCGCGTGCAAACCTGGGATCAGGCCTGAAAGTTAACTTCCGCAGCGTTTGCACAGCACAGTCGGGGGGGTAAATTAAAGTTCTGGCCCAAATTTGCCAGGTGGGTTGAAAATGTTCATGCAAATGCATGCCCAGGGGGGTTGAAAGCTTGCATGCAAAATTAAAAAGGAGATTGAAAGTTGTCATGCAATTTTGGAGTTCAACCTATATAAAATTCAAAGGAGCAAAGGTTTGATCAGGCGCGGTACTTGTACAGGTAGCAGAATTACCTATTTTAGGCAAAACAAAAATTAACTAATTGCCACAAGTGGAGAAGTTAAGGAATGAGCGTTTAGGCAGGAAATTGCTGATCCTGGGCTATTGAGTTAATAGCGGTCATCAGCTTGAATTTGGGGAACATTGCCTTACTTACCAGCAAAAACGCAAGTATAACAGAGGAAAAAAAAAACTAAAAACTAAAAAAACTAAAAATAAAAAAATGCCTTACCTTCACCTTGCCCTCCTCAGTGATGTAGCCTTGCGTCCGGGCATTAGTGGTCATGTTGCCGAACATGCATCGTGCCGCCATGGCGGGGGCAGACACCAGATCCATCTTCACGCATGTTGCCCGTGATGCACCTGATCCCACTCTTCTTCGTCTTGGAGCCTCCTCATCTGTTTGGCTATGTGAGTCACGGTCTCTCCCAAGCTGCCCTGGCCCTGTTGGAGAGTCTGCATCATGATTGCTTGACTCGCCAGAGACTGCTGGGTCAGCTCCATCAGCGCCTGCTGTCCTGTCACCATCGGCGTGATGGCTTGTGACAGCACTGCAGTCATCCCCGTCAGAAGCTGCTGATTCGACTCCATGAGGGTCTCCTTGAAGTTGGTGTCCGTGGATGCCCGGCTTGAGCTCCTTGCCCTTCACGGTGTCCACTTGCTGTCGTGCTGGGGTGTACGAGATCTTGGTTCGTCATCTCAGACAAAATTCCCAACTGCCGTACTGATTCCGCCCTCCCACTATGCATTGCGGGGGATGTGGGCATTGCTTCGTTTGCTTCTCGTCCATGATCTCCTTCTCCAGGATGCGGTCGGCCAGTCGGAGCCATTTCTTCTCCAAGCCCGGCCGGGACATCAGCAAGAGTCAAATTGGGGGTGGGAAGATAATTCCTGAAGATGCGGATGCGTCTCCTTTGAGCCAATACGAACATGAACTTCCAAGTGTGATGTAGTTCAACTGACTGTGGAGTCTTGTGGAACGCCTGACTTCCTCATGAAGATAGAAAACGATAGAAATACCAGTCCGAACTCCTGACTCACTGCTCTCTTCTCTCCCTCACTGCACCATCGATCATGTTCCACCTTGACATTGCCTTCTGCATCCACTTTCATGATGACCCTAGATTCACAGAGCTCTTGACACCGGTCATGGGAGGGAACATACTTTGACTTTCGGGGTTGATCAAGCACTTTTACCAGAAACGGAGCCCCCTTCATTTCCATCATACCGTCCCCAAGCGGCTGCTCAGCCATGTATGCTTCCACTGCGGAGGCGCGTCGAATGTTGAAAGCCCCTTCCCTTCACAAAGCCCGTACTGGTCACGGACCTGCTCCGGGACAGGAAAAACTTCACCAAACCATTTGGCCACATCCACTGTTCGGTGCCCAGATTTGAGCCGCATCATTCGATCTCTGGTGCAGTGCTCTCGAAAGTGGATCAGGTTCTCCTTGGTGTCGATGACCGAGCCAGCAGCCTCCAGCAAGCCAATGCTCAAAAAGTTAGGGATGTCCTCCTGGACCACCGTAACCTTCACAATGCCAGGTGCTCCACCGAGAATCGTCGGGACCATGGCCATGAATAAGGTGTTGGCCTGGCCCCGTATGCCAGAAGCCTTGGAGGGCTCATCGTCAATGGGGATGGGGCGAAGGCCCACTGCGGACAACTTCACCTTCAGCTATAGGCCGGCTTCCCAATGAGATCTTGCCCAGCTCCCGGATCAATGATGGCGTGACCCGGAGGCATGGCAAGGAAGACTTCGGTGTTGACCTTCTCCTTGAACTGGTCAAAGACACGACGAGCAAAGTCAGGCATTGCCATGCCCACGAATCCTTCTGGCTTCACCCCCTTCTCACATGACCTAGCCGGGCATGCGCCAGGGTCTTTGACATACCCAGCTTCGATCAATTGCTCTTGCACCTTCTCTCATACTGCAACTCCAGGTCAATGTCCATCTCGTAGTTGACTTCCGCACCTGGACGGCAAAGGTAGGAAGGCCCCCCAATGTACGTAGAGCTGGAGGACCCTGTAGCGTTGGCTCCCAGGAACACGAAAGCCGTCGGCTTCTTTCCGACCCCTGACTGTCGCTCTTGCTCTAGCCTCTCCGCCTTGGACCTGTAGGGTTTCTGACATTCTCCACAGTTGCTGCATCGAGAACCCTTCTTGATGGCGTCCACATTGAAGCCCCTCTTGCCCTTGTGCTGCGATTTGTACGGGTAGGGCCTGGAGCTCTTGTCAGAGAAATGACGGCGGTCTTTTCTCTGAGCCAACTTCAACTTCTTATTCTCCTTCCATGTCCTCTTCTCTTTCTCCAAGGACACGAAAACCTCCAATGCCGAGTTCTCGTCCAAGTCCAACTTGTCCAGCTCGGCAAGGATCGCTTTCTCGTCCTCAGAGGCCAAAGAAGATTCCACCTCGGACTCCCGGTCGGCTGCGTCCTCCTCTGCAATGCCGACGAAGTGGCTGTTCTTGCCCTTCACCATGATGCTCTCCTCCTCCAAGAGTCCAAGACCTTGAGAGCCCTTGACACCAAGGCGTAGTCGGTTGCCCCTCCTGTCAACGTTCGAAGGCTCATAGCGCCCTGCTTCCCCAGGCCGGCATGCTCTTCCAACATGATGCCCTTGAGCTCCTCCGGGATCGTCATGTAGCGCTCGGCCATGGAGAACTCTTGTTCTCGTCCAAAAGCGAACTGGCTAATGCTCTCCTCTGCCTTCCGAGTGCCCTCGAACAGCGCCTTTTGAACGGTCCTCCTCATCTCCGTCGCTTGTTTCTCTCCGGCCAAGGTGTCCAAAATGTTCAAGACCTCCTGGAGATAGTTGCCACCCGTCAAAACCTGGTGAGGTGTTCGAACTTGGTCCCTCCCATTGCCAAAACCCTTGCCAGTCACCCCACTGCCACTGATCTTGTCTCCATTGGCGGGTAGTCCAAGGATCTTGCCCCATCCAAGGACCTCCAGCACCCCGACGGCCATCACCAGGTTGTTCTTCAGGAGGAGGTTCGGCGCCAGGTTGAACTCGGATGAACTCGTCCACCGTCCCAATATCAGACTACCCTGCCGCCGAAGATCTCCTCTGTGCATCGCCTCTGTCCCCTTCACCTGCTTCTCCTGACACCACGCCCCAACCAGGCGAAGCAGGTGAAGCCATGGCGCCGCCCGCTCCTGTGCCCTGGTCGCACAGAGCAGGCTCCGCGCTACCAACTGACGACAGCCCGAGCGCAGCGGCAAACCTCGGCAGCTACCTTTCGCGACACAAGTTGGGGCTGCAGATGAACCAATGCAATCGTGTGGCCAAACCCTATACACCACCCGTAGGTTATGTGGAGCTCATGTTTGTCATTAGTGTCTTATCTTTTTTCTGCCTTCCAAATGCAGCGGTACCTTTGTCCAGCTGCTGGATGTTTTGGAGTTCATCGACAGTACGCTGCCTGTTCATGGTCTATTAGTCTATTCCCTCAAGAAGAGCATTTGAAAACATCTCTGCGTGAATTGACCCGAGACACAGACACAAACGTTAAACCAAACGGCAGCAAAGTGAAAGACTATGGGAAGCTTGATGTGATTTCATCTGATAGTAATTGATCAGTAGATGTGTTGATACAGTATCGACTTTGCTCTCAAACATCACGACAGCATCGTCTCGCATCGGTAGAGCTGGATGCACAACGACTTGGAACGGCTGCTGGATTAAAAGCCCAAGAGAATCTGGACAAGTATAATAGACTACACAACAGCTTTGCTGGCTCTCCTATGTTCATTGCCCCACAACCAGCATAAACTCTGCACACTGAGCCACACTTCATCTTGTCGATCAGACATAGTCTGTTGCGCTTCTGCAGCCTTCATTGCCTTAGATATACTTTAGTACCATGATATACCTATACATATCTTCTTGCCATATCATTCCACTGTTAGTGGTGACTTGTCGAAGCTCAAGACTCTAATCACTAGTAGCTAGGTTTCATAAATCAAAGGATACCAAGGACCTAAGAACAACAAAAAACATTTAAGAAACAAATTCAGAAGTGGTGGGACGGCTTGATACGACTAGGCAGTGGCCACTTTAAGACAATTGGACATTGGCACCATTCTCTACAGGGTGCGACAAGATATTTCAATCAACTATGCATTCATTGAACTGGGACAAATCCTGGGGTTGTCAAGCTGTTGGCAGAGATCCAGCAGCATTGGCTTTGCTGCCCGAAAGCGGCACAGCGTGAGGGTGTACGGTACACCATCTGGATGAGATAAGAAAGCACCAATTCCTGTCAAATACTTTCCTAACCAGAATCCAAATTAATACTTCTATTTTGACCTCGTTCTGATGTCTTTTGCCTATTGTTGATTAATCCCTGAGGCCAACTGCTGTAAAGCCACAAGTTGCATAGCTCTTTGTGCACCAGCTGCCACAGCTGTTTGGCCCTTCTCAAGAGTCTGCAACCTGGGCTGAGAGACATGTAACCCAGGAGTCCTCGTGGTGTAAGTCTTAAGCCTGGCTTGAACACTATCACACAGGGTGCCAGAGATAGCATCAATGTCAACAATGCCATGTCTAGTCATTAGTGTGCAACTTGTTCTTTCCAAGCCATCTGGACACATGAAAGTGTGTCACTCGCTGCCTGTCTGTTTGATCCTATTTTTATGATCCATGTTGATCCACCATGCTCTCCAGCCAACACAGGTAAATTATGGTGAATTGCACTCAAAGCCCCTTCCCTACCTGGCTGCAGAAGTGAAGAAACCCATCCTCGACGGGTCGATGAAACGTTTGGAAAGCAGAACTCTTCAAGAGGCTGAAGTCAGAGAGCACAATGAAGTTTGGCCGATACATAGCACTTGAACGCCGTCTACAAGAAATATTATAATACTGGCCAGAAAAGTCGACCAGAAAAGGAACACAATCACAGCAACAGAAAAACTATCCGCCAAAACAGTCTGATAGAGCCACGTTTCGTTTCACGATCCTCTTGTAGACCTTGCAGTGTGCCCTCAAACCTGCATTGCACTTGGGGCTGTCTAAAAACCCAGACCCCTTTCAAATGGTGTTTCAAAACGTTACCATGTGTTTCCTCTTCTTGTTTTCCCAAGCGCTGGCTTCACACATAATCAAAGAATTCATGCAAGCGAGAAAAGGGAAAAGGAAAAGGAAGAGTAAAGGAAGGGAAAGAAAAGAGGAAAGGAAAGGGGAGGAAACGGAACGGAGAAGGAAAGCAAAAGGAAAGGAAAAAGGAAATGAAAGGAAAAGGAAAGGAAAAGAAAAGGAAAAGGAAAGGACAAGGGAAAAAAAGGCAAAGGAAACAGGAAAGGAAAAGGAAAAGAAAAAGGAAAGGAAAAAGGAAAGGAACACCGGACAGGAAAAAGAAACTCGAAAGAGAGAGGAAAAGGAAAAACATAGGCGGTGCTTTTGATGCCAAAAGTCATCGGTTTCATGTTATCGTTCGTGAATCCTGTGTTTATTCTCCTTTTTGTTCTGAAAATGGCTGCAAATATCAAAAAGGACTGTAGTGACCACCTACTAGGCACCTTACTTGCGACACGCATTCGTTGGCGAGTCATTTCATTACAACAACAAACAATGAAAGGAAGAGGCCAGAAGCACCATCATAACCATATTATAGTTGCTATTATACCCTCTTGGATTCTCTTGGCGATTCTGCTCTGCTGCATTCTTGGGAGCATCGCATCCCTGGACAATTTGTTGCACAAAACATGATGAGAAGGAAAGGTCAGTTGGTGCGGAACAACTAAGGACTTTTGGCTTCAAGTAGGTGTTAACTTTTTTGAGGTAGGTGTTTGTTTTGTGCAAAGCACTGGCACCTCAGATTCTTGGTTTGTAAATTTAGAGTGTTGCGATGCCAAAGGAAAAGCAAGCACCACGTCAGAATATTTCACACTGAGGAGATTGGGTTAAATGTCAGAAGGAGATGCCAAAGCCAATGTCAGATGATATGTCAGAAAATGGCTGTCAATATGAGGAGAGGGTGGGGCTCACTGGAAGTGACATTTTTTTGTGAGAACGAAAGGAATGTTGATCTTTCAGAATCTTCCGTTGAGAAATTGATCATTGTTCACAGTTATGTTGCCTCTTGTGCGTGGAAGTGTCAGCATCACTTTTTGCATGATTTGCACTGGTTTGCAGCCGCCTGTTCTTCGCTATATAATAATAATAATAGGTAGCAGCATCTTGCGCTATATATAATTAATAGTAGCAGCTTCTTGAGCGCTATATTATAATTAATTAATAGTAGCGCTTGAAGCGCTTTTAAACATTCTGTGTTCTCGCGCAGCTAATTTTCCAGAGACCTCGAAACCGCGATATCCATATCATAGCGATCTTGCTGCTATCAGTTCAATGGCTTACCATCAAGTGTGGCTGCATGCAGAGCAGTGGAACCTGTTGCCTCTGTTCCTCCAGACCATTTCTATGCTGTCAGAGGAGGAAAAAATTTACATGGCAGATTTTGGCATGGCACTGTTGAAAGAATGCTGCATTGCGGCGCGCAAGTTGACTGACAACTTCCAAGAGACCCTGGACCTGATGCGAGCCGAAGTTTTTGTGGCGACATTTCGTGGCGTCATCGTCCGTGGAAGTTCGACTCACATTCCAGTGGCTGTGCTCAGGGAGACTGAAGGTGACAAGAGACGCTTTCGAGATTTGATTGCAGCTCAATCGTATACGGTGCCTCGCTTGCAGCATTTGGCCAGCGATTTGAGACTGGCGTTACACTACATTGATGAGTGGGAGACAAATTGGCGTTGTTCCGAAGCTTTGGCTTCAGTCATGGAGCACGTCGAGGCCATACTGGACAACTTGCGGCTGAAGATCTTGGGATTGCTTCATGAACCGGAAGGAGAATATAACCCTGAGTTTGACTTTGACTTCAAATGAGGATGGAAAAAAATTAGAGGCATGCCGCTTTAGTGCCAGCTGTAGTGCCACCACGTTGCATGCAGAGGTCATTTTCTGAGACGGATCATTTCATTTTGGTTTGTTTCGAGTGCAAACGTTTTTCCATTCGGTGCAATCTGCAGCCGTTTTCAAAAAATGACGTTTGACAGCTCAACACGAGTCAGCGGACAAAAAAAAGCATGACGTAACTTAACATGATGTAGCAGATAATTAAATTCATGTGTGAGTGTTTTTGCGATAGTTTTTATAGGCTGACCATGATCATGATGGTGAGAATGCCGCTACCTTAGGCACTTTCCACTGAACTCTCTGCTGCAATGTCAGATACGCTGTCTGATGCACCAAGCTTGCCTCCTGATGTTGAATCTGAAGATGATAACAAAGACGCATCTGAAGCAAGATCCGTAAGTCTTCCCTCTGACGTTCAATCTGATGCTGAGCCTGGAAATCTTCAAAAGCATTGCAGCTGCCGATTGCAATGTTACCTGAAGTTTGATGAAGCAGAAATCGAACATCGACGTGCTGAAAATTTGAAGGATCAGCAGGTTCGACTCCAGAATTTATTTGGAAAGGTGAAATCTTTTGTGGATGCTTTATCTGTAAAGACTGCTCGCATAGATTGGCAAATGGGTGGCCAAAAAGTGTGCAGGCCCTTTTGGGAGTATTGCCACTCAGTAGGCCACAAACAAGTGGACGACATGGTGAAATTGGCTAAGCTTGGACATGCTGCTCTCCCTGAAAAAGGCGCCCGGATGCCCAAGGAGAAGCCTCGCATGGATGAGGCTGATGTTTGGTTCCTCAACTTATATACAGGTCTTGCAGAGCCGACACCAGTGGAAGATGGTGGCCATCGCCATGTGGAAGAACTTCCTGATGCAGATCAAGTGCATGAAGTTGTCCACGATGTTAGCCATCCACTATATTCAATGTCTGTTGGTGTTGGCAACCAGGGGGCATTGGTCCCGAAGCGTTTCCTCAATCAGGAGAATTTGGCTTCTTTGTGGCATGTCTACGAGCTGAACAAGTCGGATGAGCCACGTGTGTCCCGGGATACCTTCACCAAAGCTTTCAATCGACACTGGAAAAGGATTTTATGCTTCAAGGGTTATGGTCAAGGAGTACGATGTCAAGTTTGTGCTGATTTTGATGAGAGGCGTTCGCAGCTGACTTCAAAGAAGGAGCGCCAGGAGATTGACGAGTTGAAGCAGCAGCACCTCAACAGATGTGACATGGACCGATCTGTCAATGTCAGGGGCAACCGATTGTCAAAGCAGGATTCAAATTTTAAGATGGAGAACTCCTCGACTAGCTTCCTCAAGGTGTTGGTGGACGGGATGGACCAGGCAAAATTTCGATGTCCCAGAAACTTGAAAGCCAATGCAGCCTTCGCCAATGTCCAAAGGCCGGCCTTGCATCTCACTGGAGCTGTGGCAATTGGCCTCTGCGAGGTTTATTATATTCTTGCGCCTGACACCAAGAAGGACAGCAACATGGTTGCAACTTGCTTGGCCCACCTTTTGGACAGATGCCAACTTGTTGTCGAAAATAGAAGGCAGCTGGTCTTCCCAGCCTTTGGGGATCTGAAGAGTCAGCACTCAAGCCTTTTAGCCTGGGATATTTGAAAGGACGTGCTCGACTTACCAGTCTCTTCGCTCTTCTTTTGTCAGTCTTTGAAGAAGAGGTCTCCTTGGATGACTTGAAAAGCTTCTGCCCGAAGTTATTCGATTCCGTCTCAGTCATTTGGGTTCAGCATATGCGGCAAAACAGCAAGGAAGATGAGGTCTTGTGCAACCTGAAGTTGAGCACGAGAGGATCCCTTAGAAAGGCAGCCAACCTCATCCAAATTGCCTTCATGGTCAGACGTCTGTTGGCTTCAGGAGGCACCGACTACACTACTTTCCTGCGAAAGTACAACCAGCAGTCTGTTGCGGCTCACCAACTTCGCGGTCGCAAGCAAACTGCACTGAAGCTCCTCTTCGAAAGCGCTCCCAAGGACTACTTGGATTTTTTTTTAAGTTATAGTGTTTGTGTGACACCACCCCTAACTTTGTCACTTCTCCAGGGAAAAATAGTAGATAAGTTTTTCTTTATGTGTACTATCCTTTTCTCGCTGTTCAGGACGTGCTGGATGAGATCCTCAACCATGTTGGAACTCTTGGATGGGAGAATTGTGCTTGGACTGAGGAGAATTTGGCTTCAAAACGTCTCTTCCCAGGACACGTTTTCCCAGCCAAGAACAGGAAGTGGCAACAGAGATTGAGAGTCAGCGACAGGTCCTTGAGAATTATGGTTCTCAGGATTCACTGGGAGCAGGAGCACCAGTCTTGTGAGAAGTGCAGCCAGAAGAAGCCGGATGACAGAGCTTGTGAGCTACTGGCTGAAAAAGCAGCTTGCCTCGTTTCCTTAGCAGATGAGTTTTGCTCTGAGCATCCCATCACCATGGAGACAGTCCAGAAGAAGATACTGGATGAGTGGTCCTCTGGATGCAAGCGCATTGACATGGAGCTGGCCGCGCAGTTACTGGAGAAGTCCGAATCCTTTGCCATTGCGACCCACATGCCTTGTTTCAAGGCTTTGCTGGAGGAATCTCTTTTTCGTGCGCCGGTGTCTTCTTCCCAAGAGGCAGGGGCTCTTTTCTTGACGTGGTAGTCGTTGTTTGATGAGTAGCATAACACATAATAATGACGAAAACAATGATAAGATAATAATTTCAAGCTTTATTCCCTCCCTCAAAGTTTTTGGTCTACTAGTCGGTGTTGCAATGAAGCTGCCTTGATGATGGCCTCTGCACCAAAACACCTTTTCTGTTGAATCTTCTCCCCAATCATTAGGATAATTGTGAGTTTGTTTTGTTCCACAATGCTGGCAGGTGGAAATGCGAGACAAGCTGAAGAGAGATGAGTTCGACCATGTTGTGAAGAAAATGGACTATGACATCAAGGTCTTCGAAATTTGGCAATCGAAGGTCGCATCAGTGGCAATGGCTCGCCAGCATGCGAAGCAGGAACATGTCGTTTCTGAACACAGGAAAATCGTGGAATCAGTGGAAGCCTATCTTGATGGTTGTGTTCGCTTCCTGTGCTGGGAAGGAGTCAACAAGGGAAGTGATAGCATCGTTCCACAGGTCCTCTCATTTCGCATGGAAATTTTGAGAAAGCTACGCAACCAAAACACAGCTGGTGCAGCTGCATATGTTCCTACCTTGGTCCTCATGAATTGGACCGCACCCTGTCTGTTTCCAGCTGGACGGCAGAATGATCACATCAACTGCCTTGCGTGGGCGTTGCACGACAATACCAACTCGGCTGCAATCATTTTCGCACCTACCTTTTCGTACCAGAAAGGAAAAACATTCCTGGAGGAAAATGCGTGCATGCAGCTGCTGGCACAAGGAGGGCACAACTTGGACCATCAGTTCAGCGTCTTATTTTCTGACAGATGCGATCAGAGAGACAGCCGACCTCTGCTTTACCCTGCTCGTTGGGCCTTCCCAGGTCATGTGGTTGACCTTGGAAAGACAAATGCCTTCTTTCAGTCGGAGCTTCGCAAGGCTGGGCGAACTGATCCTTGCAAGCAAATGGTCGCCAAGGACTTGAAGGAAATGGAAGACATGGCTGATGACAGCCTCCCAAGCACAACTTCAAGCAATCACATCTCTGGAGCAGCCAAGCATTGTCAGTTTGGCCGTCCTGCTGCAGAAGAGGTCTTTCGCAAGGCCTTCAACCAAGTTGACCTGGAGAAATTTCCAGCTGTGCTGATCGTGGCCTCTTCCCCCGAGTTGGTGATTTTGCAGGTGCTTTTTGCCACCTCCGGACCCAATTGAATGCTGGGACCAGCTTGTTCTACATTGGTGTCGGAGAGAAGGCCAAAGAATTGGAATGGCTTCGCGCGACTTTGCTCGAAGAGTTAGTGGAGAAAGTGAAGCTGGAAGGCTTTCAAATTCCTGGTGCTCAGCCATTTCAGAAAGAAGTCAACCCAGACCTCCTGGATGCACTTCCCGCAATTCCAATTACCAATCTTCTTGTTGTGAAAGGTGAAGGTGAAGATCGAAGTCTGGTGCTGCCAAAGCACTTGATGCTGAAGTGGCGTTCTGATGAAGATTTCGGCGATGAATTTTCCAAGTGGCTTGACGCATTTTTGGAAAAGTATTCAGTGAGTGAAGATGCAGACAATTCTTCACCCAACAACAAGAGACAAAACAGTGAAGAAAAAACATCGGAGGCTGAACCGAGCCCAAAAAGGTGTCGAGTGGAGGAAGTGCCTGCAGAATGCTTGCTTCCTTGTGACAAAATTGCAGAGACGCTTCTATTTGAGACGAAGCTTGGAGGAAAAGATACCATTGGATTCCAGATCCGCACCAACCACCAGCTCTATTTGGTCAACCAGACCTCCCATGAGCTCAGTCTCAAAGCAATGTCGCCTTTGGTTGGATTTGGCAGGGGATCGTTCAAGTTGTTCAAGGAAGGTGACACACTACCTGAGAAAGCTTTGCTTTTTCACATTGCTTCCTCAGATGCCTTGGTTTGCCTCAACGGTGCTGTGCAGACAATTTCAGAAGTGCTATTCAACCAAAGAAAAATCAAGCCTGAGGCTACTGTCTGCTACCACAAGGCTACACCTTCTGGGCAAAAAACTGATGGCCAGACATTGTTTGACTTCAAGTTGACCCACAAAATTTGCTTTGTGCCGCCGACGAAACGAGATGGAGCAGATGAAGGAGCAGAAAAACCCGGCAAAGAAGAGACTATATCCTTCACCAACATCGCCTCACGCGAAACAGCTGGTACTTTTTGTGATTTGCAATGCGCAAGTCTGATTTGGCATGTGCGCTGGACAGTCAAGGGGCTGCAGCCGCTGAAGCCCATGATCCATTTAACCAAAAAGCTTTGCCTTGCTGCAGGTCAGTGCTGCAAACTCAATAAGCAATGACATTGCAGTTTGGACCACAGGTAGCATTGAAAATGCCTACGATTTTGATATGCAGATGGCTGCCCCAAATAGGTGACACTCGAAAACATTTTGTCCACACAACCTTGCTATCAATTTTTGCTTCTCGAAAGAAAGCACCATCTGACAGGACATTGCGTTGATGTCCCAATCTTGGGTCTTTTGCTTATCGACATAGTCGACATAGTGCACATCGTGGCCGACAAAAGGAACCAGCTTGAGAGTCATTCTTGCATCATTGTCAAGAGATTTTCAGACATGTGCTTTTATATGTATTGTTTCGCTTCAGTACTCACTCGACAGATGCGCTGGCTGTTGACAATCATGTGGAAGTTTCATAGTAACAGTAATAATAATAATAGCGCTCTTAGCGCTGACCACTTTATAATAGTAATAGCGCTCTTAGCGCTGACCACTTTATGCCAATGGGGTATGTCTGATCGTTGCTTTCTCATATTCAGCCACGAGCGACTGCAAGCCCAAACTTATTATTATGTTTGGACTTTTGGATTTTATCGACAGAGAGTTTAAATCTCCAATGACAAAACCAGTTTTCTGACATTCATCTGGCATCTCCTTCTCTGGCATTTAGTCTACAATCAATTCAATCTGACATATATTTTGCCATGATACCAGACTGAGACTGTAATACAAAAAGATTCTGAAGTGGTGCCAGTGCTTGGCACAAAACAAACACCTACCTCAAAAAAGTTAACACCTACTTGAAGCCAAAAGTCCTTAACTTTGATGGGGACCATACACTGGCAAGCATTCGTACTGTCATGCAAGGGTGTTTCCAACAGCACAACATGTACCCCACCACAACCCCCCTATCATGTTGTAGCATGTTCGTGCATGTCATGGTCCTTGTTTACCATGATATACCAGTGTCTATGGTCCAGGACCGAGGGCTTTTCCTCAAACGTTCTGCTTGGGGGGTTGCCTCACAATCTGCTGGTGCTGGGCAAGCTGTCTGTCTTCCTGACGCTGCACCTCGTGAATGGCATGGCTTGGACGGATGGCTGGCAGAAGAGGGAAAATGGATTTGAAAAATGCATCACTGTAGGGCTTGGGTCTGCGAGTGAACAAGATACCACCTTCAACCTGGTTCAGCCGAATTCCATCAGTGGACAGGTTTCCGAAGCGTTCTTTTGCTGATTCTAATCATTGAAATATCCAAACCATTCCCAACCTGATAGATGAGGCGTTGCAGTGTCTCCCCAAGCAGTTCGAAACGTGCATCACTGTCCTGACAAGTCGACAGGGCGCCAAAAGCTTTCAAAGCAGTATATATGAAAATTCCAGACCAGATGGGATCCCAAACCCTAATCAGAATCAATAAAGATCAGTCTTTGTCAGATGAGACTTAGGAGACTGACAAGTGCACAGTTGGTGCCTCTACACCATCCTTTGGTTAAACATGGTTAAACTAAAGTCCTGCTTTTTCGCCCTCTGTATGATCTGCAAAGCTGACCTCGCTTGGTGGGCGGAAAGAACCTGGCGAAGGCGGAATAGAGACCTCAGATTTACTTGCACAATCTGCATAGTTGTGATATCTTGTAAGCAACAACACGCGATGGCGTCTCATGGAGACTCTGAATTCAAGTTTCTGACTCATGTCTTCTCTCCTTTTCTCAGCTCTTCTCAGTTGATCACAGCCAGGTTCATATCTTCTCTCATGTCACCCGAGCTTCTCTCACCTATTCTCAGCTCCTCCCTCAAAAACTGAAAGTTGAAGATGCGAAAATGACGCTTTCGTGCGAGACTTCCCTCACACATTTCAAGTTAAAGTTGTGAAGACCAAGCTTTCGTGCGAGATCATCGCATCCTTAGATGATCTCTCACTCTCATCTTCACTCACTCTGAGATAATCTGACCCCCAACATCTCAACTCCCTCTCATCTCATCGCACTCTGAGATCATCTCACTCTCGTCCCGACTCACGCTCAGATCCACTCACACTGAGACCATCTCACCCTCATCTCAGCTCACTCTCACCCTCACTCACGCTGAGATCATCTCACCCTCATCTCAACTCACTCTGGGAACATCTCACCCTCAACTCAGCTCACTCTCATCTTCACTCATACTGACATCATCTCACGCCCAGCTCAACTCGTGAATGCCCGTAACTCGGAAGTATAAACTTCAAAACTTCCTTTGATTAAAATGTACTAAGTAGTGTACAAAATACTGCGGAGTGCCTCCTAAACAAGCGTATCTAGCACAGGAACATTACATTGACAACTACTGACGAGCAGCAACCCGCAAAACGACAATCCGCAATCCGGCGCAAGGATTAAGGATTAAGGATTAGATTTTAAGTGCCCAGCTTGTAGGCCCGATACTGCTAAGTCTTCTATCATGCAATTTGTGTCAATGGATCTTCTAACAGACCAAGGATTGCACCGAGGTCAAATGAGGCATCACTGGTGTACCTGGCAATGAGCGTGCGGCTCTACTGCCAACTGGTGATGCAATGAAGATCTACTGCACGTCTTCATTGTGGCCGCCCTCTCTCTCTCTCTCTCTCTCTGCCCCCAATATCCTCGCTCGAATGTGCAGCATGTCCAGTAGCTACGAAGAGATGCACTGCCTACTATCACTGCCTGCACATGTGATCACATATGAGGGTGATCTACTGGTATCGAGTCCATATCTATCCCATCTAGAATGAAATAAGGCTGGAAATCAAATTCAATTGGAATTAAATCTGAATTTAATCCCCCTCTCTGGCTACCGGACTGTTGGCCACATACTAAAGGAATTAAATTCAAATTTAATTCCTTTAGTATGTGGCTTTTCTGTGTTCTTGTGCCGGATCCTTCATTCTTTTTCTATATTGGTTGAGAACCAGAGGTTTTTCATTCCATAAGTACCCCGTACTTCCCTCAAAGATCCCAAAAGAATATAATCCCCTGGTTTCGAGTTGGATCTCATTCCTTTGAGGGGATTAGTAGAATGGGATTGGTGTAGCATGGTTGGCAACCGGGATTTTGGATGAGCTGTGTTCTGGTGCCTGTTCGTTCATTCTTTTTGACTTGTTGTTGCCGAGAGATGTCGGACCAAGAAACTCGCCGTGGTCGGAAACGGAAGCCATGGGCGCATGTTGCGACGGAGTCCTTGTCGGAGACAGAGACGCTGCGTAAGGGTGCGCAAAGATGGCTTCGTGAGAAGAAGATCAAGCACAGCACTCTGACTGCGACTACTTTCGAAGGCATCGGTTGATTGCTGTTTTCCGGGCAGGTTGGTGCACCCATATACGGGGGACGGGGGTCCGCTTTTGAGATTTTGGCGGTAGGTGGAGCTGAAATTGCGGACCCCCGCGGGAGACTCTATCTATCTATCTATCTATCTATCTATATCTATCTATTTATCTGTCTAAGACTCTTTACAGGGAGTTGGGAATGGTGAGACGCCAGCAGGAGTTCTTTAATGGAAGTTACCTATCTATCTAGCTATCTAGCTATCTGGGTGAAAAGCTATCTAACTATCTTGCTCAATCAATCAATCTATCTATCTGTCTAAGACTCTTTACAGGGAGTTGGGATTACACATTTATTATCCTTGGAATATCTTCTATTTGACCCGTAAAATTCATCAGGTTCTTTCATCTCCGCATATTGATGCCTAGTGGAGAAAGGCCTCGGGGAGACGAGGATTGGCGATGCTGGCGGATGTTGGGGGTGCTCTTGAATAAAAGATGTACACATATATATATATACACACCCTTCTACTGAGTTTACAATTGAGATCCCAATACCTTAATAACAAGAACCAGGGTCCCATAGTGTCGAAGAAAATGTTTGGCTGATTATCTTCGATCTGATTCGTAAAATTACATTGTTTTTTCAGTGGGCAGCCCCCATTTAAGATATGTTTGACATTATCCTCCATTTGATCGGTAAACCTAGATGTTGTTTCCCAGTGGGCTCCCCCTTCTCAATATTATATGGGTTCTTTCCACAGGGCTTCCTCCTTCACAGAAACGTTTGTGGATGCAAGGGTTCCGGTTTGAACAGAACAAATCATTCCATATGTTATATATGGTTAAAATGAGACACACACACACATATATATATATATACATATACAACCTTCTGACTATCTTGGTATACATGCATACATACCTGTATATACATACCACCTCCTCATACATGAGCCGCAAGGTCCACCATACCATGTCAAACTCTGAAGATTACATGATTACACTAAACAAGAGGAAATGTTGATCTTCCCGTCTGTTCATTTTACATACTATTTTCTATATGATCTGTTCTGGAGGTACATCGACCGTACAATTCATATAGAAGATGAATTTCCTGAATATATTCTAGCCTTGATGACCATATTATAAGGACTTCCATGTCAGATGCTTGCCGCAGGCCTAGCCGGTTCGCTTGCGAATGGCAGAACTGTGACGGCGTTGCAACGCTGAAAAAAAGACTTGAACTGCGCTTCAAGTGGGAGCTCATCCTACAACTCAGAAACTGAACACACCCCAGGGAAAGGTGCTAAGAAACGTAATATTTAACATGCTGTCAAAACATGTTGTCTTAAATCGGTACCCACACTTTCTGATTTGGCGATCCAATTGGATTCAGTGACAGACGTGCCAGTATGATGTGTCCACTAGTCCGTTTCATTTGTCGGTCCATCTGTCTTCCCTAATTACGAAAGCCGGCCGGGAAGCTGGGGTCTGAAGGGGGTATTTGCCAACAAACGGGTCAAAAATGGCGCATATTAGTGGTGTTTTAGGATCGCGACAAGTATGGCCTTGCAGGGTAATGTAGCAGGCGGCAATCAGTGACGGTGGGTATCGTATCACCCTAGGTCCGGTTTTCTGGAGTTTTCTGGGCTCAGTCAATGGACAGATAGATGGGCCGAAAAGTATATGGGTGAAAAGTATGTGCAAGAATGTTTTCTGGGTGAAGAGTCTCTGGATGAAAAGCATGTGCAAGAAGAGTTTCTGGGTGAAGAGTCTCTGGGTGAAAAGTAAATGGGTGAAAAGTATGTGCAAGAAGAGTTTCTGGGTGAAGAGTCTCTGGATGAAAAATAAATGGGTCAAAAGTATGCGCAAGAAGAGTTTCTGGTTGAAGCCTCTCTGGGTGAAAAGTATACGGCCGGGTGAAAAGTATATGGATGAACAGTATGTGCAAGAAGAATTTCTGGGTGAAAAGTCTCTGGATGAAAAGTATATGGGTGAAAAGTATGTACAAGAAGAGTCTCTGGGTGAAGAGTCTCTGGGTGAAAGGGGTATTGGTGAAAAGCATGTGCAAGAAGAGTGTCTGGGTGAAGAATCTCTGGGTGAAAAATCTATGCAAGAAAAGTTTCTGGGTGAAGAGTCTCTGGATGGAAAGTATATTGGTGAAAAGTATGTTCAAGAAAGGTTTCTGGGTGAAGAGTCTCTGGATGAAGAGTATATGGGTGAAATGTCTGTACGAGAAGAGTCTCTGGGTGAAGAGTCTCTGTGTGAAAGGGGTATTGGTGAAAAGCATGTGCAAGAAGAGTCTCTGGGTGAAAAGTATGTGCACGAAGAGTTTCTGGGTGAAGAGTCTCTGGATGAAAAGTATATTGGTGAAAAGTATGTGCAAGAAGGGTTTCTGGGAGAAGAGTCTGTGGATGAAAAGTATATGGTTGAAAAGTATGTGTAATAAGAGTTTTTGGGTGAAGAGTTGTAGTGTCAAAAGTATGTGGGTGAAAAGTATGTGCAAGAAAGTTTCTGGGTGAAGAGTCTCTGGGTGAAAAGTATATGGGTGAAATGTCTGTGCAAGAAGAGTTTCTGGGTGAAGAGTCTTTGGGTGAAGAGTGTACGGGTGAAATGTTTGTGCAAGAAGAGTTTCTGGGTGAAGAGTCTATGGGTGAAAATATGTTGGTGAAAAGTATGTGCAAGAAGAGTTTCTGGGTGAAGAGTCTCTGGGTGAAAAGCATATGGGTGAAAAGTACCTGCAAGAAGAGGTTCTGGGTGAAGAGTCTCTGGATGAAAAGTATATTGGTGAAAAGTATCTGCAAGAAGAGCCTCTTGTTGTGCAAGTATATGAGTGAAAAGTATGTGCAAGAATGTTTTCTGGGTGAAGAGTCTCTGGATGGAAAGTATATGGTTGAAAAGTATATGCAAGAAGAGTCTCGGGGTGAAAAGTATACGGGTGAAATGTCTGTGCAAGAAGAGTTTCTGTGCTGTCAATGTGCATTATCGGGGGTCTGAAATTTCCGTTCGCAAGCCCGAGTTCGGCCAGAAAAGCGGACCCCCGCGTAGGTTCGTATGTAAATTATTGTGGGCTGCACCGGATGGATCCAGTAAGAGAGACTTGCATCGGTTAGGACAATCACTTGGCTTGCTTTGCTGGCCAAAAAAGTCCGCACCACTTTCCCGACAATGCAGTTCATGACAAGAATTAAATTTGAATTTAATTCCTGCTTGAAGGTCAAATGAAGAACCGACACGTTGGAATTAAATTCGAATTTAATTTCTTTAAATTCGATTCCAAGTTCTTTTTGAATCCGATTTTCATCCTCATCCATCTAGAATGATCAACTCACATCGCTCAACGTACGTGCCTACTTTGAGCTCCTTCAGATCGAAGTCCTGCGCAGAGCCATCGGACAGCCGTTGCAAATGTGCAATCAAATGAGACAAGGAATCGCTTGCAGATGCTACGCTCGATATAACTACAATAAAATAATTAAATAAAAATAAATAAATAAACATAAAAATAAATAGATAAAGAAGTAAATAAATAAGTAAATAAATAAATAAAGAAAACTAATATATATATATACATATGATCGTATTACACATCATATATAATCAAATATATATATATTATAAATATACACAGTATACATTGTAGCATTGATATAATTATATCTCTTTTGAGGCCCATCCCCAAACCTGATATCCTGTCCAAAATTATGCAGTCAAATGATGTCAAATGCATGTGTAAATATTTAATTATATATACTTGCAAACTAATTCACCACGTTCCTTGTGTTGTAGCTCATGTCCATTGTAGCACGGCAAATAGGCCGCCATAGCAAAGATGTGTTTCTGAAACCAACTCCTTGCTGATGTGTTGAGGTAAATATTCCGACCATTTTCGCCAAGAACAGCTGACAGAATGTGACTCATGATGAGACTTGATGCTCAGCAATCTGCTAGACTGCAATCCTGATGAATGGACCTATGCCTGAATGTTCTGCCACTGCTGGAAACCAGGCTGTAAGAATGTGTGAAATTGATTAAATTTGTTATTTGTCATGATGCTTGACAATGTCCGTTTCATCTAGACACAGTATTTTTTGTACCGAGCCTGAAAGGCCAGGGAAGTGCACTTAATACAGTGGGCCACTTCGGTGAAAGTGTCTGCCCTTCAACCTGTGCAAACTGTCTGCGAACCTGGCATTTGGTAGGTTGATGAAACGGATGGAACCTGGCCAGGCCACTATTTCACTCAAATAACGATTGTCAGGTTGAGCCGGTCGAACTTGGCTCCCAGCTGCTTTCAGTGCTGCATCTACGGTTGCCTCTGCCTCGACCTCAAAGCTAAATAGCCACCAACAATTTGTAAAGAGATATATATGGGATTGATACAATGGGATGATATTGGGGGTTGCAGGTTGGGTTACAACATGTTGGGTAGACGGGGGGTTTGCCCGCACCTCAGCGTCTTCTTAATGAGCTCGATCATGTTCATCAATGAATTTGTTTGGATGTACAGAATTAATGGTTTTGTTGAAAAAATGTGCGGTTCGCTGTGGTGCCAAATGGTGCCGAGCACATGAAATCTTTACATCGTTGTCTTCTGATGCCAATATTATCTAATATTCTGGTTTTGTGTAAGATGTGTATCAAGTTTTCCATCAATTTAACTTCATTTTTTCAAAAATACATGTTGAAAACAACCCGCAAAGGGGATCGCGGGTGTTTTCGTCTTCAACTGCGTCCGTTTTCAGTGAGCCAAGTTATATCTACACATGCCTTGCTGGGATGAATTTGTCTTTGACAAAGGCAATGCAGCATCATCTGAGACAGCAAGTACAAGAGAAGAGTCGTTAGCGTAGCATCATCTGTGAAAGCAAAAGCAGAAGAGAACAGTTGTTAGCGTAGCATCATCCGAGACAGCAAGTACAAGAGACAAGTGGATAGCGTAGAATCATCTGAGACAGCAAGAACAAGAGAAAAACTGTTACCGTAGCATCATCTGAGTCTGCAAGTACAAGGGGGGGGTCGATAGTGTAGCATGATGGTCATAGCATGGACAGGGTCTGTGTCGGCCGCGGTGAGTCGGCCAGCGGGGTGGGCGTCTCGGCCTCGGCTGGGTGTGCTTGTCGGCCGGCGCCAAGTGCCGTGTCGGCCGCGGAGGGGCTGTGTCGGACTGCGGCACTTGAGTCGGCCAAAGGGCTTCTGTGTCGGACGGCAGGGCGGCTCGCGCATGGCTTCCACAAAGACGGAAAAAAGATCCCAGCGCTAACTTAGCAAACTAAAGTCTGTGCGTCGGAACTGGCATGTCTGTGTCGGCCGCGGGGCTTCTAGTGTCGGCCGCCGAGGGGCTGTGTCGGACGGCGGCGCTTGAGTCGGCCGCGGGGCTCCTGTGTCGGACGGCGGGGCTCCAGGGCTTCGCAGCCGCGGGGCTTCTGCGTCGGCCGCCACAAGGGGCTGTGTCGGCCACGGGGCTTCTGTGTCGGCCGCCGAGGGGCTGTGTCAGACGGCGGCCCTTGAGTTGGCCGCGGGGCTCCTGTGTCGGCTCCTGTGTCGGCCGCGGGGCGGCCCTTGAGTCGGCCGCGGGACTTCTGTGTCGGACGGCAGGGCGGCGCGCCCACAAAGACGGAAACAAAAATCCCAGCGCTAACTTAGTTGACTGTGTGTCGAAACTGGCATGTCTGTGTCGGCCGCGGGGCTTCTGTGTCGGCCTTCGAGGGGCTGTTTCGGACGGCGGCGCTTGAGTCGGCCGCGGGGCTCCTGTGTCGGACGGCGGGGCTCCAGGGCTTCCACAAGGATCACAAGGCAGGAAAAAAGACACCAGCGCTAACTTAGCAAACTACTTGAAATCCTGGTTTTGTTACAACTAGTTATGAAATTTATGTTAGTTACTAACATTGTATAACTTTTTTTTTTTCGGCTTGCCTTTTTGTGTCATTCTGTTTCATGATGAAAATTGTTATTTCTAGTGGAAAAGCTGCTTTTAGATTTAATATATGTTGACTTAAACCATGGACACAAATGTATTCTTTTCATGTTCAGAAGCTTTATTTTTAAACAAAAAACATGGGTAGCTAAGAAGCTTTTGCTGTAAACTCATGGAACATGTGAGCAGCAGCATTTTTTCAAGCTTGGCAATAGATTTGGTAAGGTAGCAGCACAGTGGCTGTTGCCTTGTCTTGATCCTTGGTGTATGGCACTGGAAACAAAATACTGCTGATGGGAATCAAGCCAGTGAGCTTCCAGTGTGGCATTTGGCATGGTGCTTCTCCAAGGCCTCAATGGTCCACATCTCTACCAATGTGGTTGCCATGCCAAACACATAGGCATGGAACAAGTCCTGGGCAACTTTCCAGCTGGATAGGCCATCACCATTGGAATACATGATGGCATCCCCAGAATGAATTTGGATACCTCTGAAAAGTTTTGCAACACTGGAGATTTTAGCTGTGCTGCATTGTTGGCTCATAAAAGGTGCCATGGCTGCAATCTCTTTGGCAGTGGCTTTCTTTTCCTTAACCAAATGGGCCACAGCTGGAAATACATTGGGCTCTTTCAAAACGCAAATTTCATTGGCCAGAAGTTGCTCCAAGAGGTGGGCCTCAAAACTCTGTGTCTTGAGGAGCCTGCTGGCAAAGGAAGCAATGGTCCTTTCACATGTAAAACAAGATGGTAAGTGCCCAAACCTGGCATAGCTGTCAGGCAAATGCAAATGCCAATACCATTTCTTAATCATGGTGGCATTAGGCCATGCTTCTGGAAAGGCCTTGTTGGCTTCTTCCACAGCAGTGAGCAAAGGTAGTGGCCTTCCATTGGATCCCACCATGGCATTGGTCAATGACTAATGCCATTGCTAGAAAAAGCTTTCAATGCCTTTGGACAAAGGCCTTAGGGTTGAAGAACACTTTCCACAAAATGCCTGATGGTTGGAAAGATTGCCAAACATTCGGATGCTGTGCAACTAAATTTCATGGCTTTCTTGGATTTCTCAATTTTCTCTTTGCTTGGAAAAGCACATGGACATATATATTGGCATTTTTGGTGCTGAGGATATTGCCACACTTGGAAATACTTTTCCAAATACTGGTACACTTCAAAACCTTCTGCTGCAATGGCTTGGAGTGTATGGTGGAGCACTATAGGTGCAGTGCCTTGCAAGATTCCATGCATCCAATCGTGCCAAAATTGGGAAACTGGCTGCACTAGATTTCTTGATAATAAGTTCTGGTTCAGCATGATAGCAAATTTGGAATAGCTCAGGCCAGTGGCTTGTTGCCAAAACGCAAATTCCTTTTTGTTGCGAGTGCCATGCCTCACATGGAGCCTCTGGTAGCTTGCCAATAGCTGCTGGTTTGTCACCAGTTGGAGTTGGCTATACCTTTTGGCATCACAATGCACTTCTTCTGGGTCAGCATCATTGCATGTTTTTTTTTGGCAGCATGGACATTGGCACATAGCATACGAAATTTGGTACCTGCACCCCCTTTAGATGACCAAACCAACTTTTGGGCTGCACCATCTGCAAGAACCATGTGGAAATCCAAGTACATGGTGATGTCACCACTGGTGTCACCATGTGGGCCTTTGAGCTTGAAGCCTAGTCTAGTTTTGGGTCAACCATGGTGGAGCAGAAGGTGGATTGGAGCACATGGCCCATCATTTGAGCCACTCCACCATCTAGTGTGGAAGCAAAAGTGTACCTTTCCACACTGATGGTGGACCATGCATCTTCTTGGGCAAGGTGGTCTTGGAATTGAGCTATGGTGCAATAGATGCACCAGACCTTGCGCCCAGTCCTTCCCAAGACATTTCCTGGGACCACCTCATCACCATAGATGATGATGCCCTATGGTTTCTCCATGGAACTTGGGTTTGACAGGTGTTGCCGCTGAATCAACTGGAACATGGACCCACCATGGTGGTATACTGCTGCAAGGTATACCAAGAAATTGGCATAAAACATGGTGGTGCTGCTGCCATCTTCCCTAAGAAGCTTGGCCTCTTGGATGAGGCTGCCCATTGCACCTCCATGGCATTCCTGGAGTAAAGCTTTCCTGGCTTCTTTCTGACAGTTGCTGCTATGGAGCTCTGGTGCTCCTGATTTCTTTACTTCCTCCATGATGGCTGCTATAAAGCAGCTTGGGAATGGTTTGGTAGTTTGCTCTTGCATTGCAGGAGCTGGCTCAACTTGGCCCTCTTCTTGGCTGCACAACTGGGCATGGGTTCAAAGTCCATGGCTCTCTTATCCATGGCTGCTTTGTCCATGGTTATGAAATTGAAGAAGTAAATTCAAAATGGAAGATGGTAAATCCAACTCATATACTATAACAAGTGGTTTTATGTTTTTTATATATTGTGAAGCTGCATTGTGTTGGATCATGGGGTTGAATTGTACTATAGCAGCGTGGCTGTCAATTCTGCAGAGGAAAAGCATCCGGACACATTGAGGCATGGACCATGGAAAGCCACAAGGCTGTTGAATCTTTGCAGCAAAGTAACACAGACCATGGCACATGGGTAGCCAAGAAGCTTTTGGCATGCACAAACACAAAGCTGCAGTTTTTTCCATGGCCGCGCTCAATCCAATGCTTTGGCTCCACTGGGTTTCACAAGATTGTCTTGTGTTGGCACCCATTCCTGCAAAGCAATGAAATTTGGTTTGGAAAGCTACTTTGGCTTTCCAAAGTGTGCCTTCCATGCAGCTCTGCCTGGGTAAATCTGGCCAGCAAACCCTGGCCTGCCACATGTGGAACATCCATCACCTCTGCACTTGGAGCAGCCTGGGCCCATGCCTGGCAACCTTGCTTTGCCTTTTACCTTTGGCACTGTCTTGGCCTTTGCCTTTGTCTTGGCTGCAGGCTTGGCTTTGGCATGTGATGCTGCTTTCTGCTTGGGTGTAGCTTGGCTTGCAGCAGCAAGGTTCATTTTGCTAGCTGGCCTTTTCATGGCTTTGCCTTTGCCTTTCTGCAACTGTTTGAATACGTCCTCCTCCATGGCTTGCAAATTTGGTGGTTTGGCACTGCTGTCTAGGGATTGTGTATTCTCATGAGCTTTTTTTGGCTTCTGGCAGCAATGGCTGGCTGTCCATGATCAGCAAACAAAGTAGCCTGTGGTGTGGCTACTGGCCTCTGTTCAGCCAAGCTATGGCTGGAGCATGGGCCTCCTGTTGCAAAATTCACGTGGGCAGATTTGTCATGTTTGGCTAGCAGCAACTCCTGGAGAAGTTCCTTGCTGGTCTTCTCATCACACATGGCAGGTGTGGTGCCTCTAGCCACTTGGCCAGTTTGGAGCATCTTGTTGGTGGGCCTGCAAGCAACTTTGCTCATCCAAACTGCCATTGGCGCTTGCTTGTTTGGCAAGCAATCTGTGCCATACACTTTCTGGATCCATGTGGTTCCCATCTCTTGAGGGTTGCTGGGGTATGTCCTTGGCCCATGTGTTTGGCTATGCATTGTCTCCAGGCGCTGGCTATGCAAAGCTTGGAAATCAGCCAAGCAATTGTGGATGGTCATGGCATTGGGTTCTGGCTTACCCAATTGGCTTTGGCAGTACAAGGAAAGAGCCACAGCTTGGGCCTTGGTATCTTCCCTCAAGCTAACCACTGCCATTGTGGCAAGCCTCTTGGCAATCACATGAATCACATGCATGTGATCATAAAGGGTGGCATTGGTTTCCAATTTTGCCCAATCTGTCTGAGACATGTAGGCTTTCAAATTACGCATCACTTGGCCAGCCTTGATCACCTTAAGTGCTTGGGATGAGCCAATGGTCAACTTTTCCAAGCACTCATGAAGCTTGGCTTTCATGTCATCTGGAAGGCTCAAACTGTCAATATGGTTGATCAACTCCAAAATTCCATGGCTGGTCCAGCTGGTGACAGCTTCGACTTTTCCACACCAGGTGGCAGCCATACCTTGGACCACAGGACTTGCTGGCCTCTTCTGATGCAAAGCAGCTAAATGGGTCAACTCTTCCTTGACGTCAGGAATGGTCCATAGGTTGCTCATGGCTATCCAAGCAAATGGTACAGGGATGATGCTGCAATGTTCAGCTGGCCAAAACAGCTAATGGTATGATGTGCTTCTGATTGTTGACAAGAAAAGGTATAATGTTGGCAAAATGTCTATGTGGCATATGAAGCTACCTGTGTATCATAAGTGTAAGCTTTATATATGGTCTATTGTATCCAAATGTTTGATACATGGAAGATACAATTCAAGGAGAAACAAAGCACATGGGGAACCATAAATAAACAAACCACATATGGGATGAAAAAATAAGCTATATAGTGGTTTAAGAAAACATGAAAGGGACATGGGAGGCCAAGAGGCCAAGAGGCCTTTGCTAAGGTGGAAGCAACATGCACAACATGGGAAGCCACTTGGCTTTTGTTGCAATGTGCAAGCACACAGCTGGACCGCTCATTGCAAAAACATGGACAGCACATGGGAGGCCAAAAGGCTTTTGGCAGCAAGCAGCAAGCTCTCCTTTTAACCTGCTGGATGCTGGCATCTGGGAATGGTGAAACTATCCCATGGTCCACCAGTCTGGCTGGCGCAAGTCCCTGTCATGGCTTTGGTCAATGGCTTCACTGCTGATGACAAGGTGGTTGAAGTGGGTATCTCCCCTCCATGTGGCTATCATCTCATCGACCTTGGCGAAGTTCTGTTGGTTGTAGTGGTGGACCCGGATGTAGGCATTGCCTTGCCAGCCCCTTGGAGATGGATGGATTCATGGCTTTGGTGGAAATACCTACCATCCTGGTTTGGGCCCTTTCTAGGTCATTGGTGAACTGGACAATGGCATTGGTGGTCACATCATAGTTTTGGGCAATCCAATACTTGGTGAAGAATGCCAATTTGTTCTTCCATCCAGTGGCTCTGGGTGTTGGTGGATATTTGAGTTGCTGGGCCTGCTTCCATGAGGATGGCCCACTTGGTGTCCGCTTTGCCTTTGCTGGCTGTTTTGGTGGTGTTTGTGGTGCTTTTGGCTGTGATTGTGGTGCTTTTGGCTGCGATTGTGGTGCTTTTGCTGGTGAGTGTGGTGGCTGCTTGGCATGTGATGAACTTGCTGGTGTAGAATGCTGTGGTGCATGTGATGCACTTGCTGGTGTCCTTGGAACATCTGGAGATGCAATTGGCATTGCTTTTCTAGCTTGCCTGCTGGCTTGAGAAGCTGGGTATCCTCCTTGTGAAGCAGGCTGAGGTGGTGCTTGGCTGCCTGGTTGCTTGGCCTTGGCCTGGTGGACAGGTGCAGCTGGCACTGGTGCAAGCTGTGTTTGCACCCACTTGGCTGATTTACTGCTGGTAGTTGGTAACTCAGCTTGGTGCTGTGGTGCTTGTGCAGACTTCTTGGCTGCCAATGGTAGCATCTTTGGTGGTGTCTCGGGGCAGGAACCACATATGGTGGTGGTGATGCGGGGTCATCATCTGCTGGAGAAGTTGGAGAACCCCTGGCTATGTCTGCAAAGGTTGCTTTTGGAGCACCAATGGCTTGTAAAGTCATGGCAGCCTGGTTGGGCCATCCATCTTCAGCTGCCATGGTTGCAATTTCTTTTGGCCTCCAAGCCTTAGCATCAATGGCTGATGGCCAACTCTTGGCACTGCCTGGGCTCTTTGGTGGAGCATTGATATCTGGGCTCTTTGGTGGGCTCCTGGGAGGTGGTGACTTAGTCACATTGGTGGAGCTGCTGCTGGAGGAGTCCATATCTGTGGATGGAGCATCATCATCACCCATGGGATCATTCATGGCTGTGGTCAGGGTTGACCAAACAAAAAAGTGGTGGTATAACAAATATCATCCAAAAGTTGGTGACAAATCTGGCTGGATTCTGGCACAAAATGTTAAGTAATGTGTTTGGTTGCATCCAGCTGGCTAATCTTACTGGTGCTTGAACCAAAACAATATAGTCACATTATGAACAAGTAGTGTTGGTTGGTCTATATTGTGCATATGCCATGGTCATAGCATTAGTTGTCCAAAATTTGGAGTCCAAAGTATTTAAAACCAATGATATCAAACATAGATGGAATCAGTAAAATACATATTGGTTTCTTTATAATCATGGAATGCAATGTATGGCTTTTGAGATATCATGGTATGGGATGCCACAAAGGCTTTTTTTTTGTAAAGTACATGGTATGGGTGGCCATATAGGCTTTAATTATAATGTTAACATGTGATGCCATGCAGGCTTTCAAAATATATTTAAATATTTCAAACATTTAACAATATAATATTTTCACATGAAAATTACTTCTACAAATCAAAACCAAACAACTACATATATTAGAGCAATTGGATATTGAACAAAAAACATATATACATATAACCAAAGGACTGAACTTACCGTAATTGCATTGTAAAATTGAAAAAGTAATTGAAAATAATTTTCAATGGAATCAAAACTATGTGTTTTTAATATTAAAATTGTTTTTGTTTAAGCTATATAAATCTATGTTATTTTTCGTTGCTTGGAGAAACATTTAAACAACTGAGCCAATAGGTCCAAACTTGAAATTTTGGATTCAACAACTAAATATTTGAAACACATATATTTCTTTAAAGGTTCAGCGGCTGACCCTAAATGTAAAAGGTGCTGGATCTAGGTTCAGCTATTGAACAAAAATGAACAAGTTCAGATTCAACAGTTCAAATTGTTGTCTTTTATGTGTTTAATGCTTACCAAACTACATCATTTGACATGTAGCTAGCTTGGAAATTTATTTCACACAGCTTCCAAAACAATTTGAGCACATTCAAATCCAAACCAATTTCGCAAAACAAAGCAAAAAATATTATATAGAAACAATATTCTGTTAAATATTTACTATACATAATATGAATAAAACGCTAAATCCACAGTGGTTGCATTATCTTAAATAAAACAATCTATTTCACAAACAACTAAAACAAAAATAACATTAAAATGCAATATTTATTTTAATTCTTAACTATTATTGCGCAACATTTTTCAAAACATGGCTGGCATAGATGCTGGCTCTTATTGGTTGGGATCCCATGTTTTATGGGGTCCCGGTTGGAAGGAACTCTCAAGCCATGGCTTCTGACACTGGCAGCACCTCTGGTAGTTCTGGTCCCTGGTCTTTGGCAAGTACAGCCATGATGGGCAACCTGGTGTGGCACACTGGAGTGACCACCAAGTGGGGTCATAGCAATGTACTTGGTCAAGTCCATGACTGTTGGTGGCCCTGGTGCCCAATTGTCTGCATGGTACTGGTAGTTGGCATCCATATTAGTTGCATTGGCACTGCCCATCTGGTTCTGTGCTGCTGGTGTGCCAACAGTTCTCCTTGCTGCAGTAAAGGTGGTATGGGTCTCTGACTGCGAGTCTAAGCATTGGAATGGCTATGAATTTCACAATGGAACTGGTATGAATTTGGAAATGCAAGAACACCGCGTCAACAGTCTGCAGGTATGAAGTCTGGAAACACTGGAATTATGGTAATGCCAATGGCTTTGAGTCCATGATATTGAGCCCATGATATTTGCATATGCCATAAATGGTTTGGCGTGGTATGGGAAGCCATGGATGGCTTGTGGAATTCAGTTGTAAAACAAACAATGGTAAAACAATCCAACATCAGGGTTTGGATGCCAAAAAACATGGGATGCCATGATGGCTTTCACCCCTGCCCATCCCAGTTCACCCCAGGACAACATGTTTTTGGCACACACAGGTTGCAAGGCCAAGGCCTGGCAATGGTGCTGGCCGTACATGGCTGGTGCCTGCCATCCTATGGCTGTGGTGTAGCCATTCCATGGCACTAGCTGGCAAAACCGATATGGTCTATGGTACAGGCCAATCACTTGTTGGCTGCCTTCATGGCCTTGGACTTCATGGCCTTCATCACCTTCATGGCCCCAATGGCCTTCATCACCTTCATGGCCTTCATGGGCTTCATGGCCTTCAGGCATTGGGCTTGGTCTCCTTCGTCTTGGTCTCCTGGATCTCCTTGGCTTTCTTGGCTTTCATGGCTATGTGGTTCTTGGGCAGGTCCCTCCAGAGCATGGAACCTCCTTGGTTGAAGCTCTGGATCCAAGGCTGCCCACAGATGGCACAACTGGCATGGAAGCCAACCTTCCTTTGGAAGACCCATGACCCACAGCCTGGGTTGGTGCAATGGAGCACCATGTCCCAGGTCAGAAGGCGCTCTGGTGGTTCCTCTTGGACGGCACCAGCTGGTTTCTTCATGGTCTTCATGTTAGTACACTTCTCGGCTCAGGGCCGAAGGACATGCAACCAGCCAGGTCACCTTGAGAGCAAGGCTCCACGATCAGATCACAAGATCCCAAAGGAAAATCATTGAAAAATCCTGACATAGTACTCCACGGGTCATTTCGAGGGACGCAAGCTATCAGGTAGGTCAGGAAAAAATGAAACGAACCTCCAGGACAAGAGCCAGAAGCCTCAGTGCCCCATCACTGTGTGTGGACATGATAGGAGTCACAGGGGCCAAAGGTCAGCCGAAGGCGTTTCAACTTGCTAAAGGAGGCTTTGTGGCAAAAGTTTCAGAGAGGATGTGCACGTCCGGTCCACAGTACATTGGCTCCCTTGCAAGGCACAAGGCCTTGCAAATGCAAAGCAAAGAGAAGCCAACACCAAAAATGTTATGAAGTTCCCAGACGCCAGGTCGGAAGTGTGAAGTTCAACGAGTCTCTGAACCAAGTCGATCAATCCACACCACGGCACAAGTGCCCAGGAGGCCGCAAAAGGCCAGGACTGTGAAGCCAACAGTGGTAAGTGGCGTCCCCAGCTGCACAGTCACAAAACGAAACATCCGAACACCCTTCTGCCACACGAAGGGGACTGTACACGATCGGCAAGAGATGATGGCTGCTGGAAAGGTCCTCCCGATCTCGAGGATAAAGCTAGCAGAATGGCCATCAAGTCCCAAACAGCAGCATGGGAAAGCAACCAAAGGGAGAACTCTGCAAGGAGAGGAACTCAACCCAGAGAGCTCCCCAGGAGCAGTAGCGTTCACCAGCGACGTCTCTGCCCGAACGTCAAAACATCAAAGTAAGCCCTGTACTCTACAAAAGATGGAGCCTTCAAGCCAGCGGGCCACAGGGAGAAGGACTGGCGATGACCATCTTGAAAACAAACTGCATAAACGCGGCTCATCCCCAACGCCGCGCCGACGCTGCAAGAGCATCTCCCCAGAATTCTCCAGAGGAGTCAGTGGCACTCAGGGTAAATGCCACCCGGAGATTTTTATATCGGGTCAATTCCCGCCACCCGAAGGCAGCCCCTCCCCGGAGGGTCTTCATGGTCTTCATGGTGGCATTCTTCATGGTCTTCATTGCTTTCATGGAAGCCTTGCTGGGAGCCATGGCTGGTCTGGGCAGAGAAGAAGGCACCTATTGGTGGTCACAGGCAAGCTTGGGCTTTTCAATGGCTTCCAAACAGTAAAAGCTCTGGCCACATGCAAACTATATGAAGCACATGGTTTGTGTTTTGGTTTTCATGGGTGTTCAAATGGTTCATGAACAAATGTATATATATATATATGTAAAACATGATCATGGATGGCCATGTATATGCTGGTTTCATGAGAAAACAAATTGTATTTAACCATTATGTTAAATGTAGCATGGGATGCCGCAAAGGCTTTATGGGAAGCCATGAGGCTTTTGCACACTGGCTTTGGGCATGGCATGGGTGGCCACAATGGCATTTGCAAGACTGTCATGGCACTGTAGCCCTGCAGCTTTTTTGGACACCACAAGGTCATGGCTGAGCTCTTTTGCAAAGTGTTGGGCACATTGCACTTTGGCATGTTTGGCTTCAGGGCCTGGCAGAGCACCAAGCAGATGGGATCATGGAATCTGTATGCATGGCTGATCACTAATATGGGCAGCCAATAGGCTTTTACAAAAACAATTATGGTCAATCAATGGTAAACCCAATCTTGGAAACACATGGGGTGGAACCGATTGGTTATATATATATATATATATTGTGAATGGTTTCAGGTACCAAACTTGTTCGTGTAATCGTCCAACTCAATGGGTAGTTGTCGCAGTTCACCCCGGCGATGTTCAGCAGCGGCGGCCCTTTTGCCTGGTAACAGAGCGTAGCGGGTCTTGAGCCAATATGCGGGAGTAAATGGGTAATGCTCGACCGCACTGGCATGGGAACATACTGGTCACCTCTGGCCTGCATTGTATTCACACCCCCCGCGATCGGCATGTTCACTGGCCCATCGCAGGAGCAGATGCCAGGGTTTAAAAGTTTGACCCTTCCAATTACGCTCTGTACATTTGGTTGTGCATGAATTAGATTCTGTTTCGTGAATGATCTAGCCGACTATGTACACTTCTGGCAGAATGACTCTGATCGGTGGATCCATGACGGTGCAGACTTGCCCCCGTCACTTCACCAAAGATCTTCGTCAAAATTGCTACTCATGACGATGCAGTCTTGCCCTCGTCATTTTCGCATCTACCGCAACGTGCTACGCCAGCTGTACATCACTAAATGAATCCACACTTCCGAGATTTCCGATCTCGGCTTATACTCAAAAGAAAACATGCTTTCGCACAGAAGCTATCTTACGCAGCTTCGTGTGCGTTGACACTGTACGAATTAGTCCGGCTCTCATGCCTCTCTCAGAAAGATTCCGCGATGAAATAGCCCAGTAGCCCTTCATTTCTTCCTCTTCTTGGTCTCCTTGCTACCAGATGCCGCGCCTTTTTCGTCTCCTGGAACGTTCGTAATGGCCCTGACATAGGTTCGTACTCCATCTCGTTCAGGAGGAACAAGGGTTCGAATGCTTGTCTCGAGCTGCGTGTCACTCTGCTTGACTGCCTTCAGCTTTCCCTCCCATGATCGATGTAGTACTTGAGGTAATACTAATCCGATCTTGTTGAGGTTGAGGGTCGCCAAGACGGCAAATGTTCGAGCGCGATCTGACACTGCACATACTAGCTCTACAGGATCAAGATGAATATGATCTTCGCGCTTCGGCGGATCCACTCTGAAATAGTCACTGGACCTCACTGCGAAGGTTCCCGCAATGATTTTCCAGACAAAATCAGTGGCCTCCCTTCGGACCTCTGTTCTTCTGTCATCGTCCACATCAATGGTGTCGATGAGCTTTGAGGTGATGAGCTGCGGTGTCACGCCTGTTTGCACCAGGTACTACATGATCTTGCACAGGACCTTGATGCCTTTGATCCCCTTGATATACATCTCGAGATCTCGACCACCGAATTTGCCGTTCTTGCTGCATCTGTCGAATGCCTCCTTATATTCAGCCTCGGTAAGTTCCCTGAGATCACCTTCATCGTTTTCACCAACGTATGGGATGTACCTGTCATACTCAGGAAGCAAACCGGCGTTCTGAACATGGTTAAGATAAGTTGGTGAAGATGCTAAAGATGTCCATGCATGGAACAGGCGGTAAATCAGGATCATTGTGTCGATGGTCCTTGCTGTGCTATCAATCGCATCTTCGTTCTCGGCGATGTCTATGCAGTGGATTATCGACCCCGGTACTAATCGCGATGTCCATGTGGGTAACTTCTTCTGGGCTTCCCGCTGCTCTTCATCTTTTTCTTGTTCTTGGGCGACATGTTCATGTTCTTCTTCTTCTTGCTCTTTCGTCTTACCACCGTATGCTGCCTGTGGCTGAGGCGTAGTTCGCGTGCGTCTTCACAATCCAGACGATGGTTGGCTTGACTTCGGAGCTGACATGTCCACGTCATCGTCGGTTCTCTCTGCGGCCTTCTTCTTTGATTCTTTGACCAACCGATCGATCTCGCCCTTGTCCATCTCAACATCTCCATCATCTCCTTCGGTGCCATCATTGCTTTGCCTTCTTTCCCGTTCAGGCATCCCAGGGGCTGCACTTTCATCCTGTGTCGCAGATTTCTCCCCCCAGCTGATAAGCGATCCATGGCATCGTGATGGATATAGGTTGTTCGGAGTCTCGGTCAAGCAAGCCGGGCAAATGGTTTTGCCGGCTTCTCGTGGAACGTAGTTCTCGGCGATGAACGTCACTAGCCTATTTCTCAATTCGTCCTGGTACGTCAACACCGCATTCGCCTTCTCGAGCCTTGACGAACTCGATCATTGTATAGTATGGAACGTTGTCATCGGCGTCGATCTCATTCAACAACGTCTTTGCGATCCGCATGACAATTGATGCAGTCGCGATTTCTCTAGGCTCGTTGCAGGATCTCACCAATTGTAACCGTCCAGAATCGACAAGTAGTAGGCGTTCCCAATTGTAGTTGTTGGCCTGGTACCAGGCTCCGATCACTTCAGAGAACGGAATGTTCCACGCTGGCACGAAGCGTTGAACATGACTCCCAGTCCAATGAGTCGATGTACGCTGAAGGCCAGAACGATGCGCGCTTGCCCGAGGTGACTTAATATTAATGCTCCCCCCAGGATCGCCTTGTAGTGCTCGTCCCATGGTGCATAAGGGTTGAGGAACACTTGAGCTCGTCCTCCTTTGTGACCTCCTGGTCGAAGACCTTTTTTGATGATGCCATTCACGTTCTTGATCTCAGTCATGTGACAGCAGAAATGAAATTCATCCGCGAGCTTGGTGGTGATCGGATGACAAATCTTGTCATAGTCAAGGCGAAAGTCATCCCCTCGTGCTGAGTAGCCACTAGGTGATCGTACTGCGATCGGCGCCAAGAAGACTTCCCTGTTCTGTGCGATGAGTCGATGGATATCATCTCCGACTCCCATGACATTCCTGAGGTAGTCATCTGGCCCTTTGAAGCTTAATCCAGGACGATACACAAGAACCGAATGCGAACCTTGTTCTTCTTCTGGAATTCAGACCACATAGTCTTGATCATTGTGTTTACACGCTCCTCTCTGAACTCAGGGGCTATGTACCCGTCATCCTCAAGTCGGACGTTTTCGTGATCGAAGAGCCACCCGTGGTGCAGGAACTCCATGATGTTGACCCAACCGGCTTCATCGCAGTGGAGTCCGGGATGCCTTACATAGGATGTTCCGCTTCCCCTTTCCCACACGCTGGATCGTCGTATATGATGACGCAAGGCCTTATTGAAGTAGTAGCTGTAATCGTCCTCCCATGTCTCCAGTTCCACTCGATGACTGCTTTCATCAGTCGGCAATGGGAATTCAATTCCACCCCCAGCATATCGGCTGGGGTAGAGTTTTCCGCCGTTGAGTGGTAGGATCTTCAGTTTGCCGATGTCGGTGCCGATCTTGAGCTTCTTGTACATCTCTCCTTCATGTCCTTGCACGTGAGGGTAACTCCTCTCTGGCTTGCAATCTCAACCAGATCGTTCAGTCCCTTCTTCGTGGCCGGACCCTTCTCTGTGGCCCTCACTCCGCTGATGCTCTTTTCACCGTGTGCTCGGTCACCAATCACCGATAATGGGATGCTTGGTGGATGGTTTTGAGATAGAATACAGCATGTAAATTACTTTTGGCACTTGACCTACTTACACAACTTACAAGTTAACTTAGGAAACTTAACTTTTTAATTGTAGCTCTAAGTAACGTAAGTTAAATATAAGTAACTTGCAAGTTTTTAAGTTGTTTTAAGTTATTTTGAACATGAAAAGAAAGGTATTTTAGCAGCTTTTTCTTCATCATTGTGTTTTGCAATTTTATTTTTTGTTGAAGAAACCGTTGTTTCGTAAGTTTTAGTCGAATTTCTTTGCTGCACTTGAAAATTTGATGATGTTTTTAAACTTTGGGTTGGACTATCTTAATTTGGAAAAAAAGAGAGAGTTGCTGCCCAAAGGGCCGCAGGATAAAACATCCACGGATGAACAAAGGCGTGCGACGTGGCATTCAAATTCGGTTTGGTTTCATGGATCATGGTTCAGAACAGGAGCTGTCGGTAGCCGCTACTTCCCTTGACGAAACATAAATCCCAACAATATGTTTTTGATTGACCAGAGAATTATATAGGTATGCGATCCAGTGGGCCGCACTTTTGAATCAATAGACATGCTTATCACGCGTAAGTTCATTGCAAGAAATGCAAGAAGATATGCAGTCCATTGGACCGCAGTCATTTTGAAGGATTGAAAAGCATATCATATGATGTCATTGCACGAAAGCATGAACCACAAAGACTAGAATATACCTGAATGCGTATGGATGTGTATGGATGTGTATGGATGTGTAAAGATGTGTAAGAATGTGTAAGTCAAAAAAAAACAAATTACACATGTGTAAACCCAAAAAATCCACTTACACATGTGTAAACCAAAAAAATCACTTACACATGTGCTTACACATGTGTAAAAATGTGTATAAATGTGTAAAAAATGTTTAAAAATGTGTACAAATGTGTAAAGATGTGTTTTGTATTTTGTTTTTTTTAAAATATGATCTGCTGAACCAAAACTGAACATGAAACAAATACAATCATTCATTTTAAACATTTCCACTTCCACTAAAACATCATTCCGTCCCTAAAGGCGGTCCAACGGACCGCCAACATGTTGGAAAAACATGTGCAGCTGCTTTGTGTTTCTTCATGTAGCCCCAAAAATGTATAAATACCCTTGATGTACAGGCGGTCCAATGGACCGCCATAACCTCCAATTCTATTGAAAAGGCTTTATACACACCTCACAGGGCTGTGGCCTCATGATCTTTCCAAGAGCCCAAACGCTTTTTACTTCGTATCCATCCTGTTGTCCAAACGAGAGGAAGATAACATATCAACAAAAAGACTCAGCAACACAAAACTTTTCCCGATAGGCTTCTCATAGAGCCGCCTTCCGACAAAAATATCATAAATAAAAAAAATATGGTTTTAATTCGTGTCCAACCCGAACCTTGTTTTTTTGTATGTTTTTATTCCAACACAAAAAATAATAGCTTTTAAAATCCAAAAAAGTTAAGTTTCTTAAGTTACTTATAAGTTATTTAAGTTGTTTTTTGGTTAACTCAAAAAAATCCAAACACTTACTATCTAGTTTATCTTTGGTAACTACTTACAACTACCGTAAAATAAGATAAAAACTTAGCTTACTTAGCTTAGATACAACAGGGTTGTAACTACCTTACAACTAGGTTACATGTTACTTGCAAGTGCTGTAAATCAAAACCATCCACCAAGTAGGACAAAGATACATGTACTCTCCCTCTCTTGTGGCCTGGTAACCGTCCTGTTGTTGTGGTTCTTGATCTGCAGTATCCTGAGGTGGTACTTCGTCTTCAACTTCGTCGCCTTGAAGTTTCTTCCTCAGGTTGATGAGCGCACCCTTAACTGGATCATCACCTTTCGCGGTGCACCCATATTTGACATGTCCACCCTCGCCGCATCTGGGGCAAACGTTATTGTCGTCGGCCAATGCGAAGAGTGCATCGATGGCGTCAATGACAAGACCCTTGTCCTTGGAGATCTGGAACTCCTCTCCCAAAAGATCAGGTTAGGCAATTTCCTGCCCAATAGTTAATTCCTTATTTCCTACCTAATTAGGTAATTTGTAAGGTGAAAAGGTAACCTAATTTTAAGGTAATTCGGCACGTGGGGTTGAAAGTTTGCGTGCAAACGTGCGAGGCGGGGCTGAAAGTTTGCATGCAAACTTGCGAGGGGAGGTTGAAAGTTTGCGCGCAAACTTGCGAGGCGGGGTTGAAAGTTTGCAAGCAAATTTGCGCCCTTGGACACGCACGCAAGCATTTGCAGGCAAATGGCGGTGCAAGTTTACACTCAAACTTGCGAGGGGGGTTGAAAGTTTGCCTACAAACATGCGAGGGGAGGTTGAAAGTTTGCCTGCAAACTTGCGAGGGGAGGTTGAAAGTTTGCGTGCAAACTTGCGAGGCGGGGTTGAAAGTTTGCGTGTGCAAACTTTCGTTGAAAGTTAGGTAAAAAAAATTCGTTAAGGCAAGAAAAATTAAGTAATTTAGGTAAGGGAAAAATAAACTAATAGGTAATTTTTTGTCTAAGATAAGGAATTACCTTTTCGGCAGGAAATTTCCTAACCTGATCTATTGGGCTTCAGGATTGGATGGAGTGCCGGGTGCGTCATGCTTGTCCGGGGTCGCAGGCTTGCCTACCCCTTCAGCATCAGCTCCCGCACTGGTGGTTTCTGGACCCTGGGCCGCCGACGAGCCTGTCCCGGTTCCTTGACCACTTTGTTCAATATCCTCATCGCCTTCTTTTGACATTGATCTCTTGTAGTTCGCGGCGATGATGTCGATCTCTTCATCCTCAATCAGGCATACGCTATTCAAGTTGTGCCACATTGGTGTGTCGTACAAGATCTGGTTCACCATAACTTCCTCGTAGTTCGTGGGTTCAGTCATCCTGGAGCTGTTCCTCTTGGTGTTGGATGTGGTTGTTGATCTTGCCGTGCCATGGAAAATGTTGAGCGGTGCCTCCAGTCCAACGAGTAACTCACCTGGATCGGCTCTCGTTTCCATGAACTGGATCTGAGACTTCGCCATGTTGGCAATGTCAAGCATGCCAAGCCACATCTCGACCACGTAGCCGCACTTCTCGGCTGCGATGTCATCGTAGTCCATGATGTCGCCGAAGTCAATCCCCAACACCATCTTGAGGTATAGTCTTTGTAGAAGACATTCCCATAATCTTTGGATACCCGATAGGTGTAGCGCTCGCGCACGCCGTTCTCTCCTTCCAATCGGAATTCCTCACGGATGACAGTGTATTGTCTCCTACGTTTTCCGGCCAAGATCTGCTTCACACGGTCTCTGGGAACCTCACAGTACCAAAGTGTGACAGCGCCTTCAATAGAACTTTACCATGTTCACATCTCTTGTTTCCAACCATTGAGTAGGTGATGTCCTTGAGGAACTGCACAAAGTTGTTCTGTGGGTTCTCAACAGTGTGGCCATTCTCGCCCAAGATGGCGAAGAATGCCTTGATTCTTGCGGCCATCTTCACAATCGTTCTCCGTTGATATTCAGGTTGCCATAGCGAATACTGATTGGACATCTCATTAGCCCTGCATACAATGCATTGTTTTCCCCACGTGAAATCCTTCCTCATGAAGTCGTGAGGGACGTCCTCATCATCATTTCCATTGTAATGCTGCATGCAAAGGATCGTACTGTCACATCCATGGTTAACATAGAACCACATGTCGTACATGTTGGCCGACGCCTGTGGCATGTTCTCACGGTGGCTTCCACCCATAGTGCTTTTTTCATACTCTACTGTGACTCTCCTGCCTCCACTGATTGTGCCTGCAGCCCCTGATCGGTCCCGTACTTGTAGTGTCGGGGATTCCGCCTCCGGTGCCAATCTCGACCGTCGCAGGCTCCTTGAGCACGTCCTCCATCAGCTCCATGTTGATCCCGACCTTCATCGATGATTCTTTCACCAGGTCGCTCATCCCCTTGGCAGCCTCGACATTCACTGAGCACATCAACAGAACTAATTGTCGGAAGAGGAACTTCTCGATGGTGGCAAAAACTCCGAGTCGTGCAGGATGGTGGTGGTTGTTCATGTAGTGGTTTCCGGCATGGCCATATACATCAGCCTCCACATTCCGTCGTCGGTCGTGACCATGATGCCAAAACTTCTGAGGATGTCAGCTGAGTCCATAGCAACGTCATGGATGCCAGTGAGGATGCCGTGGAATCTTGAA
The DNA here is from genome assembly GCA_947184155.2 of Cladocopium goreaui. Lineage (NCBI taxonomy): Eukaryota > Dinophyceae > Suessiales > Symbiodiniaceae > Cladocopium > Cladocopium goreaui. Next base: position 175,189 of record CAMXCT020006597.1, read on the forward strand.
TCCTTGCATAGCGACACAAAGATCGGTCTATTGGCCTTCTTATCAATCCCACGGATCGCCTCAGCAAATTGCTCTGCAAATCCACGTTCTACCCAAACGTTGTAAGTTGGATGATCTGCAATGAGGAATGCGAATGACACCCAAACGTGGTATGTCACAGTTTCTTCAGTCTCCAGGCCTTGCATCGCCTGTCTCTTCAGGTACTCGATTGCGTCGAAGAACTTCTTGGCCCGTGGACGTGCTGTTGAAACTGTTGATGTCAACGACAGTTATCGCGTAGCCCATCTCATCGAGCCCATACTGAATGTTGGTCATTCCCCCTGCGTTAGATTGGCATCTATACATGAGGTCGGTGATCAGGATGGTTCTTCCATACCGGAACTTCCCTGCCAACTCATCCTTCTCTTTCCGCACTAGTGGCCGCTCAACAATAGTTCCCCCGATGCCCGACATCAGGCCTCTTTTCCATTGGTAGTAACCATTGCCCATTGCTTGTAGCTTGTGCGTCGCTGTTCTTGTCGATCATCACCATCATCGAACCAACCGATAGGTAGTAGTTCTGGTGCAGCATGCCGCCACGCTTCAATGCAGCGTTGTAGATCCTCAGCCGTTCCATGTCGCTGAAAGCCCACAATGTCTCCGCGATGGCTTTGGCATTGGCTAGACCGAAGCACAGGCAAGTGTACACGGCAGTCCTTCTCAGGTACTGTCTCCATGTCAGTTGAGCGCTGTTTGCCATTGGTCCCTGAATGAATGTGGCAGTGGGATAGTGTGAAGTCTCCATTCTCCTCGTGAATGTTCAACTTGGACCTCACAGGCGTTCCCGTGTAATCCTGCAACACCTTGTTGTAGAGTGTCACATAGGATTCTCCGCCCTGACGAACTCCGTTTCAGGCCCGTCTCGCCTAGACGGCATTGGCTTCGCCGCAGGTTTGGGCTCTGCCTGTGGTGGTGGTCTGTCTGAGCTTGAAGACTGTGATTCCGCTGCAGTAGCTTTCGGTGGTGGTGCTGAAGGCGCAGGTCTTGCCTTCGGCGGTGGAGAAGGATATGGTTGTGGTGGTGCTTTGTACCCAGGCCTGCTCACCCTTGGTCGGGGCAATGTTGGATCAGGAACCGTTACCCAACCAGGCACTTGACCATGGGGGGCTCTGGCGGCCACTGGCCGTCGCCTAACTTCAATACCTTCTTCCAGTTGCCCGCAGCCACTTGCGCTCCAGGCTGCCCTCCACCAGCTTGAGTTTCGGTGAGGGTTGTCATGAATTCCCTCAAGGCCGAGAAGCATCTGTTTCGTTTCATGATCTCCTCGTGATTGCCCTCTTCAACGTTGATGACGTTGTAGCCGTGGTTCTCCATGATCACGGGCGTGAGCATCAAGGAAGTTTGCACCCGATTCTCGTACTCCAGCAGCTTCCCGAGATTCTCTCTCGCCTTGTTCGAAAACGGTCTGTACGTCTTCAGCTTCGTCTTGCACTTGGCAATCATCGGAGACAAAGCTAGAATGCAGGTGAAGTGATTCACCACCGCAGCCCGTTCTCGATTCAGTTTTGTCCACTGCTCGACCTCAATCGTGGTCTCCAAAGTAATGGGTGTGACCGGGTTGCCCTCGTCGTCCTCCAAGTGATTATAACACCTCCAAGCATGGCCCAAGTGCATAACTAGGCGTTGCCATTCATCAAGCGCCGCGTTGAACAAACGATGGCTGTTGTTGGACTCCCATGAAGCGTCCATGGTAAAGTAGCGCAGCTCCCGATGGATTGCCCTGAAAGAGATGACAATCGGAGCGTCGGGATCGGACAAGTTGATGGATCCGTCCCTTTTCCTCGTTGCACTCAGCCAGGTGTTGTCTGCGGGCACCGATTGGTTAACGACTCCACGTAGATCACCACCATAAGGACGCATCTTGAATTCACGTAGATGATCACGCAGCATGGCCAGGGTGAACTCCCCCTCATTCTTGACGGATAAGGGACGTGGAAGTTCTTGATGTGTTCCCACATGTTCCCCAGGCCGTTGATGCATCCCGTGGTGCAGAAATCTAATTTAATACTTTGTGGTTGTCCTGCACGAACGTCTTCATGTACTAAGACTTCTAAATTTATTTATTTTCACATCAGGCACTTAATGAAAATATTAGTAGTTATCTTAACTTATCATAGAAGTCATTTTTACTTATTTTCACTTATTTTCACTTAATTTAGGTTAATTTTTCATTATTTTTTACTGTTTAAAATTGATAAAAGACGAAAGATGTTTCTGTCATAGGGTTTTGTAAAACATCTTTGAATTAAAAAAATATAAGAATGTTGCGTTTTCTTTTTTTGTTTGGATATTTTCATGGTTCCGATGCAAGATCTTCCTTGTCCTGTTAAATGTATCTTTTACAGGAAGTTTCCTTTTCAGGCATCATCTCTTTTCAGGAACTATCCTTTTCAGGAATTATTCTTTTCAGAATGAATCCTTTTCAGGAGTTATCCTTATCAGGAATTTTTCAATTCAGATTGAATCCTTTTTCAGGAATTTTCCTTTCCAGGAATTATCCTTTACAGGAAATGTCTTTTCGAAGACCTTTTTCCATTCAGATAATATTTGGTCACTTTTCCTTGTTTTGTCACAAGCTGGAAATTACTCACTTTCTTACTTTCTATAGTTTTAAAACTTTATCTTTATTGAAAATGTTATAAAAATGTTCATATTTTACTATTTTTCTAAATTTATATTTTTATATACATTTTGGTCATTGATTTTCATATTTTTCACATTTTCATAATTTTCTAAAAATTATCTGCATTTTCGGAATGTTCTATTTTTTTGGAACTTTCTAAATTTTCTAAATTTTATATATCTATGTATATATATATATTTCTGAATATTGCGATTTTTTTCGAATTATCTAAATTTCCTAAATTCTCTGGATTTTCTGAAATTTTTGAATTTTCTGAATTTCAGAATTTTCATATTTTTTTTGTTTTTTTTAATTGTCTGAATTTTCTGAATTTTCATTTTCTGAATTTTCTGAATTTTCTGAATTTTCTGAATTTTCTGAATTTTCTGAATTTCCTGAATTTTCTGAATTTTCTGAATTTTCTGAATTTTCTGGGTTTCTGAATTTTCTGAATTTTCTGAATTGTTTTCCTTTTAATTTAAATTGTAAATTCTGAATTTTCTGAATTTTCTTTTCTGAATTTTCTGTTTCTGAATTTTCTGGGTTTCTGAATTTTGTGAATTTTCTGAGTTTTCTGAATTTTCTGAAATTTTCTGAATTTTCTGAATTTTCTGAATTTTCTGTTTTTTTCTAAAAATTTTCTGAATTTTCTGAATCTTCTGAATTTTAGATTTTTTTTAATTTTCTGACTCTTCTGAATTTTTAAAATTTTCTAAATTTTCTGATTTTTTTGTTTTTTCCGACTTTTCAACATTTTCAATATTTTCTTCATTTTCTACATTTTCTCATTTTCAAAATTTTCTGACGTATATACATTAAAAATAATAAATTTGTTACCTTCTGTATGTTTAAGCATTATAAATTTTCTCAGTAAGTTACTTTTCTCCATTTATTTCTATTACAATCTTTTTTTGAGTGGTGTGTATTGTTTCTCAGATTTCTTATTACTCTGAATGTCTCAAACTTAATTTATATATATATATATATTTGCAATATTTTTATATTTTATAATATTTTTCTGCATAGTTTCAACTGAGTTGATCTGAAATTTTCTATTAGAATATATCGTAATGTTTTGAGAAATTTAAAGAATTTGACTGTCAACAACTTCAAATGCGAATCCCTGGAAAACGTAAAGCTCAAGAAGCTACATTTTTTTTCTGGTGAAATATCATACTGAGTTTTTTTTATTTGTGAAAGAACTGCTTTTCATGAACATTATACTGCTCATATTTTTGCCTGCCCAGGAAGTATACATTACAGGAGGTCATCTTTTCAGAGAAAAAAGGGATACTAACTTTCCAGGAACTACTCCTTACAGGAAACATTATATATTCCAGATAATTTTTTCGTTATAAAAATTCCAATGCCCTTCCCTTTGAAGCCAAAATTGCTCCGTGGTAATCGACATCCATGTCCATCAATGTTGAAAACTGACAAAAAACATATTTTTACTTATTTTCGCTTTTTTTCCCTTATTTCAACTTATTTTTGAATAATATTCCACTATATTTACTTATATGTTCATTATTATGTTACAAGTTCACCTAAACGATTAGTGGAACTTAAAACAAAAAAATAAAAATAAACAATTTAAACAAGATATTAGCAAGATAATAGCAACTTATAATATACTTATAACTTCATTAAGTGCCTGATGTGAAAATAAATAAATTTAGAAGTCTTAGTAGGTTGTGCATTTTTCCAGAAAACGTTTGGCGCCCATGTTCAATTCCTCTGGGCATGCGACCAACTCCAGGACCTCGAGGAACAACGTGATGGCGTCCACTTCGGACCTGTTTGAAGGTACCTTGCTCAGGAAACATGCGGATGCCGCCGCAACTGTGCTAATCCCGATCGATGACCACTTGGCGACTGTGCTATCAGGCAGGCTACCGTAAGAAGGCTCATACTCTCAGGATGTATACGGCGGGATTACACTATGTTTCCCATTGTCTCTCAGGGTCACGAGGATGGCCTGGATCGCTTTCAGGTCGCTCTGCGCCGAACCCACCACGTTCGTGTAGTTCGACATGGCGTTCGCCTTAGGAGGATCCCGTACTACCCGATGCTGACTAGCATGCAGACGGGGTTCCGTTCACCCCGGGGTCACGTACTTCCTGCGGCGGTTTCCGATCACCCTATATCACCCTTGCGGCGATCGAAGATGACGAAGTCAATGGTGTCGTGGACATTTGACCTCGATGCTGATCGATAACCTGAGTTTCCGAGGTTGACATTACTGACACATATACTCTCCGGTAATTTAACGTAGCTATGCGTTTTCGAATTTTACACCACTAACCTGTACGTCAGTTTGGTCTCCCAGACCAGCATGTTCCCCCGAGACCCTGGCCAAGAAAAACCAACTAACCTGCACTATCATTTTGTGTCTCAAGGGCTACAACATGGAAGGAATTAAGCCAACTAACCTGGCTATTGGTAAAATTAGCTATACCTAACATAGCTATTGTACTCTGTTCCACATTGTTTCATCTCAACCCATAAAGAGACTTGTTTTCCCCTTTTGTTCTCTTAGGTAGCTAACATGGCAACTGCAGCCTGCATGGCACACATTGGTGCCAATGCCTTGAATTTTCATCCAACAAGTAAGCTTAAATATGACATGTGTCCTTTGTATATTGTTTTCAATTTCCCTGAAGTTCAGTAGCTATGTTAGTGGACCTGTCGACAATGAGTCCTGTCCTATTGCAAAAAAAATATTTGTGGGTGGATGACGAACTCAAACTAAGAAATGCGCTGTAAAAAAGTTCCTGGCCACTGGCTAATCTACCCTGAGCATCCGATATTGATTACAATCATTTTTTCCAAAAAAAATCGATATTGATTTTACTAAAAAATCAAAATAAATATCAATATAAAACTAATGCTTTTGAAGCTTCAAAATCAATATAAAAAGTTGGACCAAATACCTCTTTCTATTGATATCCACTTTGATTTTTATACTCATGTTCCTCTATTTTTATATTGATTTTGAAGCCTCCAAAATCAATATTTTATATTGATTTTGAAGCCTCCAAAATCAATATTTTATATTGATTTTGTGGTTGGTTTTTGACATGGTTTTGGGGTCTGGGAATGTGTTTGTCTCTACCCTGCCCCTTGCAAAAGGGTAGCCCTTGCAAAAGGGTGTTCCTTGTATTTCCTTTTGTGCCATGTTTGTTGTCCATATGTTTTTGTTTCTTTTCCTATTCTATGCTAAAGCAAACAAAACATGTTTAGTTGTTAAAACAAGCAAACTAAACACATGAACATGTCCTGCCTGCAGCCATTTTTGGTTCTGAGCCTAGCAGCTATGAGTAGGAAGAAGGAGAAGGAAGATGTGGACATGACAAAACATGTTTAGTTGTTAAAACAAGCAAACTAAACACATGAACATGTCCTGCCTGCAGCCATTTTTGGTTCTGAGCCTAGCAGCTATGAGTAGGAAGAAGGAGAAGGAAGATGTGGACATGGAGGAGGAGGAAGAAGAGGAGTGGGAGGATGATGAGCCTTGGAGAAATTCTAAGGGAAGGAAATCTGGTGGGGGCACCACCCCTTGGGCTAGGCAAGCCAGAAGAGCTGCCAAGCAATCCAAGAGGGTGGTGATGTCCACTGGCAAGCCCCTTGAAAAAGGGGACAAAGCCCTTGCAAAAGGGACACCCCTTGAGAAAGGGAACAAAGCCCTTGCAAAAGGGACACCCCTTGAGAAAGGGAGCAAAGCCCTTGCAAAAGGGCAATATGACACCAAGTGCCAGGAGCTGAAGGACAGGCTGATGAAGAGCCTCAACAAGGGGAAGCTTGGTCCCAGGCTGGAAGCTGGCACATCCCTTGAGAAAGGGACAGCTGCAAGCAGCAGCAATGCTGCACCCCTTGAGAAAGGGGCAAGCAGGAGCAATCCTGCACCCCTTGAAAAAGGGAAAAAAAAACTTCTTGAAAAAGGGGAGGCATCAGGCCTTGAAAAAGGGCAATTCCTTGAAAAAGGAAATGTTGCCAAAAAGGTGGCAGTTCTGGAGTCAAAGACTGCCACCAACAAGCAGGCAAAATCCCTTGCAAAAGGGAAGGAGACTGCAGCCCTTGAAAAAGGGTCAGAAAAGAAGCAGCCTCCTGAAGCCCAATCAGAACCTTTGGCTGTGTTGGTTGATTGGCACCATTGCCTGAAAAATGGTCCCCAGGACACTGTGCTGGTCCAGGACCTCATGGCCCTGCAGAAGCTCCTTGACAAAGGAGTGGAGGTGCATTTGCTCTCCTTCTGTGGGGCCAAGCAAATCCCCAAAGTTGAAAACGAAATGTGGGACAAGCTCCCAGATCTCATTGAACAACTTCACTGGTGGGGATGCTGCACCAGTCGCACTGGGGTGGGGGGCAAGGCAGGGTATGCCACAGAGTGGGGCTGCCAGGTGGCCTTTGATGATTCAAAGGACATCTTGCAAGAGCTGGGCTCATGGGGTGTCAAAACCTATGGCATCCAGACACCAAGAGAGAGCCATGCATGGATGCCAGAAAACTCCAGGTTTGCATCCTTTGCAGAAGCAGTGAGGCAGTTCATCAGGGATTACAATCTTTGAGACTGCTTCCAGCCCTTGCAAAAGGGTGCCCTGCAAAACCCTTGAAAAGGGTATGGCTCTCACATGGCAACCCTTGAAAAAGGGTGGGTGTCTAGCCCCAATCCTTGCAAAAGGATAACCCTTGAAAAAGGGTAAGTGTCCCCATCCCAAGGATAACCCTTGAAAAAGGGTAGGTGACTGGCCCCAACCCTTACAAAAGGATACCCCTTGAAAAAGGGATGTCCCACCCCAACCCTTGCAAAAGGGTACCCCTTGAAAAAGGGACAGTGTCTCACCCCAATCCTTGCAAAAGGGTAATCCTTGCAAAAGGATCAAATAAGAGCAGCCCTTGCAAAAGGGTCATGTGGCTCAGGTCTACACACAGCATTTGCAATAACAAATGCATGTATTTACACACACATACATACATACATACATACATACATACAAACATACATACACACATACAGACATACATACATACATACATACATACATACATACATACATACATACATATAGGTGTTGTGATATTTAAAAAAACACTGTGTGTTTCTGTTTGCTGTGTGTTAACCTGAGCCATAGCTCAGCCCTTGCAAAAGGGCCACTTGTAGCTGCAGCCCAACAGTGGTTTGTACAGAAGCTACCAAATGTGTAGCAAGCAGCAAAAAAAATGAAATAAATAAATATAAATAAATCAAAATAATTAAATAATTAATGTATTAAATATAAATACATGCAACTTTACACAGCCTGTTTTTTAAATTAAAAACCTTTGCCATGGACATATGCCTTTTGAAAATTGATGTTTTTTGAGTTTTGCATGGGCCCTAAAACAACAAAGCAAGGAAACACAGATACTATTGGAAAAAAAAAGGCGCACCAAATTAAACATTATCCCTTGCAAAAGGGACATCACAAACATTCAAGATTTAAGGTGGCAAGGTTCATTTTTGTAAACTGAGATGTTTTCTCAAATGCTGTTTGGTGTCTGTTTCAGGCTGCAGGCAGATGATTATGTTTCTGTTGACTCTGCAGTTTCTTGACCCAAACAAATCCCACAATGATATTTGAAACAGCATAGAAACACAGAGTACTAAACTGTTTGACCCAAAATTAAAAACCAGTGAATTCATACCTGAAAAAAAGAATTAAGCTTGAATTTTTATATAATATGTTAAGATGCAGTTGGGAAAATCCTTAATTGCAAAAATAAGTGTTCAAATTATTTATTTTAAGAGTCAGACACAAATAGTATCTGGAATCTATCTCAAATTATACAATGTATTTTCAAAAATATTTCCAGTATAGTTTCAATATAGTCCAATACAGGTTTGACAGTGAAATGTTGCCTTACTGTTTTGTTGTGTACACAAAAAACACTGAAATATATTTAAATTATTTGTTTTGGTTTTGAAAGGGTTTATAAATTGAAAAAAATGTTTTAAAAAATATTAGTGCCAATCCAATCCTATCCAATTCTATCAGTTTATTTGTTTTTTAACAGGCTCATCAAAAAATTCAAGGCTTTGAAAATAAAAATTGAACTTTGATAAAATTTGATGAAAACATGGTTTTCATCAGATTTCATCAAATTTCATCAAAGTTCATCAAAAGAATCAAGGTTTTGAAAAAAAACTGAACTTTGATGAAATTTGATGAAAACATGGTTTTTCATCAAATTTCTTCAAAGTTCATCAAAAAAATCAAGGTTTTGAAAAAAAATGGACTTTGATGAAATTTGATGAAATTTGATGAAAACATGGTTTTTCATCAAATTTCATCAAAAAAATCAAGGTTTTGAAAAAAAATGGACTTTGATGAAATTTGATGAAAACATGGTTTTTCATCAAATTTCATCAAATTTCATCAAAAAAATCAAGGTTTTGAAAAAAACATGAACTTTGATGAAATTTGATGAAAACCTGGTTTTTCATCAAATTTCATCAAGGTTCATCAAAGTTCATCAAGACTAAATTCATTTGAAAAAAATGCAACAACCAGTGATTGAAACCAGAATTAGATTTGCAACACCTTGAAAAAGTTGAAATTAATGTAACCAATGATTGTTGAACATTGGTTTTGGTATTGAATTTATATGTGTTGTATGTTTGTTTGGTTAGTAACACCAATTTGTTTTGGTTTGGAAAATATTGAAAAACCCGTGTTTTCCTTAAATTAAAAAAGGTTTTATCTATGTTTGTTTTATATTGTTTTGGTTTGTGTTAATGTATTGCTTTGGTTTGGTTGAAAAATCATGGGTTTTCTTCCACCTGCAAAATAATTAAATAATAAATATTCAATATAATTTAATATAATTGCATAAAATTAATAATATACATTTATATAAATGAATATATATATATATATATTTATTTATTAATGAACATGCTTGTGTATGATATATGCATGGTGTTTTATATTTGCTATGTAGTTTTGACAAGAAAACTATTTATATGCCTTATCATATATTATATGTTTGTTTTCTGCTTGTTTCTTTTTAAAAACAATTTTGTACACATTTTGTACAAAACACACACATGCACACACACACACACATGAACTAAACCCTTCATGCACCTGCAGCCACTTTAAATTTCAAACACTTTTAGGAAGAAAATGCCAATTTCCAAGATGGCAAAACCATTGAAAAAGAAAATTTTGAAAAACAAGCCCTTGCAAAAGGGCAACTCCTTGCAAAAGGACAAGCCCCTGCAAAAGGGCAAGCCCTTGCCAAAGGGCAAGCCCTTGCCAAAGGGCAAGCCCTTGCCAAAGGGCAAGCCCTTGCAAAAGGACAAGCCCTTGCCAAAGGGCAAGCCCTTGCCAAAGGGCAAGCCCTTGCAAAAGGACAAGCCCTTGCCAAAGGGCAAGCCCTTGCCAAAGGGCAAGCCCTTGCCAAAGGGCAAGCCCTTACCAAAGGGCAAGCCCTTGCAAAAGGACAAGCCCTTGCCAAAGGGCAAGCCCTTGCAAAAGGACAAGCCCTTGCCAAAGGACAAGCCCTTGACCTCGATGCTGATCGATAACCTGAGTTTCCGAGGTTGACATTACTGACACATATACTCTCCGGTAATTTAACGTAGCTATGCGTTTTCGAATTTTACACCACTAACCTGTACGTCAGTTTGGTCTCCCAGACCAGCATGTTCCCCCGAGACCCTGGCCAAGAAAAACCAACTAACCTGCACTATCATTTTGTGTCTCAAGGGCTACAACATGGAAGGAATTAAGCCAACTAACCTGGCTATTGGTAAAATTAGCTATACCTAACATAGCTATTGTACTCTGTTCCACATTGTTTCATCTCAACCCATAAAGAGACTTGTTTTCCCCTTTTGTTCTCTTAGGTAGCTAACATGGCAACTGCAGCCTGCATGGCACACATTGGTGCCAATGCCTTGAATTTTCATCCAACAAGTAAGCTTAAATATGACATGTGTCCTTTGTATATTGTTTTCAATTTCCCTGAAGTTCAGTAGCTATGTTAGTGGACCTGTCGACAATGAGTCCTGTCCTATTGCAAAAAAAATATTTGTGGGTGGATGACGAACTCAAACTAAGAAATGCGCTGTAAAAAAGTTCCTGGCCACTGGCTAATCTACCCTGAGCATCCGATATTGATTACAATCATTTTTTCCAAAAAAAATCGATATTGATTTTACTAAAAAATCAAAATAAATATCAATATAAAACTAATGCTTTTGAAGCTTCAAAATCAATATAAAAAGTTGGACCAAATACCTCTTTCTATTGATATCCACTTTGATTTTTATACTCATGTTCCTCTATTTTTATATTGATTTTGAAGCCTCCAAAATCAATATTTTATATTGATTTTGAAGCCTCCAAAATCAATATTTTATATTGATTTTGTGGTTGGTTTTTGACATGGTTTTGGGGTCTGGGAATGTGTTTGTCTCTACCCTGCCCCTTGCAAAAGGGTAGCCCTTGCAAAAGGGTGTTCCTTGTATTTCCTTTTGTGCCATGTTTGTTGTCCATATGTTTTTGTTTCTTTTCCTATTCTATGCCAAAGCAAACAAAACATGTTTAGTTGTTAAAACAAGCAAACTAAACACATGAACATGTCCTGCCTGCAGCCATTTTTGGTTCTGAGCCTAGCAGCTATGAGTAGGAAGAAGGAGAAGGAAGATGTGGACATGACAAAACATGTTTAGTTGTTAAAACAAGCAAACTAAACACATGAACATGTCCTGCCTGCAGCCATTTTTGGTTCTGAGCCTAGCAGCTATGAGTAGGAAGAAGGAGAAGGAAGATGTGGACATGGAGGAGGAGGAAGAAGAGGAGTGGGAGGATGATGAGCCTTGGAGAAATTCTAAGGGAAGGAAATCTGGTGGGGGCACCACCCCTTGGGCTAGGCAAGCCAGAAGAGCTGCCAAGCAATCCAAGAGGGTGGTGATGTCCACTGGCAAGCCCCTTGAAAAAGGGGACAAAGCCCTTGCAAAAGGGACACCCCTTGAGAAAGGGAACAAAGCCCTTGCAAAAGGGACACCCCTTGAGAAAGGGAGCAAAGCCCTTGCAAAAGGGCAATATGACACCAAGTGCCAGGAGCTGAAGGACAGGCTGATGAAGAGCCTCAACAAGGGGAAACTTGGTCCCAGGCTGGAAGCTGGCACATCCCTTGAGAAAGGGACAGCTGCAAGCAGCAGCAATGCTGCACCCCTTGAGAAAGGGGCAAGCAGGAGCAATTCTGCACTCCTTGAAAAAGGGGAAAAAAAAACTTCTTGAAAAAGGGGAGGCATCAGGCCTTGAAAAAGGGCAATTCCTTGAAAAAGGAAATGTTGCCAAAAAGGTGGCAGTTCTGGAGTCAAAGACTGCCACCAACAAGCAGGCAAAATCCCTTGCAAAAGGGAAGGAGACTGCAGCCCTTGAAAAAGGGTCAGAAAAGAAGCAGCCTCCTGAAGCCCAATCAGAACCTTTGGCTGTGTTGGTTGATTGGCACCATTGCCTGAAAAATGGTCCCCAGGACACTGTGCTGGTCCAGGACCTCATGGCCCTGCAGAAGCTCCTTGACAAAGGAGTGGAGGTGCATTTGCTCTCCTTCTGTGGGGCCAAGCAAATCCCCAAAGTTGAAAACGAAATGTGGGACAAGCTCCCAGATCTCATTGAACAACTTCACTGGTGGGGATGCTGCACCAGTCGCACTGGGGTGGGGGGCAAGGCAGGGTATGCCACAGAGTGGGGCTGCCAGGTGGCCTTTGATGATTCAAAGGACATCTTGCAAGAGCTGGGCTCATGGGGTGTCAAAACCTATGGCATCCAGACACCAAGAGAGAGCCATGCATGGATGCCAGAAAACTCCAGGTTTGCATGCTTTGCAGAAGCAGTGAGGCAGTTCATCAGGGATTACAATCTTTGAGACTGCTTCCAGCCCTTGCAAAAGGGTGCCCTGCAAAACCCTTGAAAAAGGGTATGGCTCTCACATGGCAACCCTTGAAAAAGGGTGGGTGTCTAGCCCCAATCCTTGCAAAAGGATAACCCTTGAAAAAGGGTAAGTGCCCCCATCCCAAGGATAACCCTTGAAAAAGGGTAGGTGACTGGCCCCAACCCTTACAAAAGGATACCCCTTGAAAAAGGGATGTCCCACCCCAATCCTTGCAAAAGGATACCCCTTGAAAAAGGGACAGTGTCTCACCCCAATCCTTGCAAAAGGGTAATCCTTGCAAAAGGATCAAATAAGAGCAGCCCTTGCAAAAGGGTCATGTGGCTCAGGTCTACACACAGCATTTGCAATAACAAATGCATGTATTTACACACACATACATACATACATACATACATACATACACACATACAGACATACATACATACATACATACATACATATAGGTGTTGTGATATTTTAAAAAACACTGTGTGTTTCTGTTTGCTGTGTGTTAACCTGGGCCATAGCTCAGCCCTTGCAAAAGGGCCACTTGTAGCTGCAGCCCAACAGTGGTTTGTACAGAAGCTACCAAATGTGTAGCAAGCAGCAAAAAAAATGAAATAAATAAATATAAATAAATCAAAATAATTAAATAATTAATGTATTAAAAATAAATACATGCAACTTTACACAGCCTGTTTTTTAAATTAAAAACCTTTGCCATGGACATATGCCTTTTGAAAATTGATGTTTTTTGAGTTTTGCATGGGCCCTAAAACAACAAAGCAAGGAAACACAGATACTATTGGGAAAAAAAAAGGCGCACCAAATTAAACATTATCCCTTGCAAAAGGGACATCACAAACATTCAAGATTTAAGGTGGCAAGGTTCATTTTTGTAAACTGAGATGTTTTCTCAAATGCTGTTTGGTGTCTGTTTCAGGCTGCAGGCAGATGATTATGTTTCTGTTGACTCTGCAGTTTCTTGACCCAAACAAATCCCACAATGATATTTGAAACAGCATAGAAACACAGAGTACTAAACTGCTTGACCCAAAATTAAAAACCAGTGAATTCATACCTGAAAAAAAGAATTAAGCTTGAATTTTTATATAATATGTTAAGATGCAGTTGGGAAAATCCTTAATTGCAAAAATAAGTGTTCAAATTATTTATTTTAAGAGTCAGACACAAATAGTATCTGGAATCTATCTCAAATTATACAATGTATTTTCAAAAATATTTCCAGTATAGTTTCAATATAGTCCAATACAGGTTTGACAGTGAAATGTTGCCTTACTGTTTTGTTGTGTACACAAAAAACACTGAAATATATTTAAATTATTTGTTTTGGTTTTGAAAGGGTTTATAAATTGAAAAAAATGTTTTAAAAAATATTAGTGCCAATCCAATCCTATCCAATTCTATCAGTTTATTTGTTTTTTAACAGGCTCATCAAAAAATTCAAGGCTTTGAAAATAAAAATTGAACTTTGATAAAATTTGATGAAAACATGGTTTTCATCAGATTTCATCAAATTTCATCAAAGTTCATCAAAAGAATCAAGGTTTTGAAAAAAAAAACTGAACTTTGATGAAATTTGATGAAAACATGGTTTTTCATCAAATTTCTTCAAAGTTCATCAAAAAAATCAAGGTTTTGAAAAAAAATGGACTTTGATGAAATTTGATGAAATTTGATGAAATTTGATGAAATTTGATGAAAACATGGTTTTTCATCAAATTTCATCAAATTTCATCAAAAAATCAAGGTTTTGAAAAAAAAAATGAACTTTGATGAAATTTGATGAAAACCTGGTTTTTCATCAAATTTCATCAAATTTCATCAAGGTTCATCAAAGTTCATCAAAACTAAATTCATTTGAAAAAAATGCAACAACCAGTGATTGAAACCAGATTTAGATTTGCAACACCTTGAAAAAGTTGAAATTAATGTAACCAATGATTGTTGAACATTGGTTTTGGTATTGAATTTATATGTGTTGTATGTTTGTTTGGTTAGTAACACCAATTTGTTTTGGTTTGGAAAATATTGAAAAACCCGTGTTTTCCTTAAATTAAAAAAAGTTTTATCTATGTTTGTTTTATATTGTTTTGGTTTGTGTTAATGTATTGCTTTGGTTAGGTTGAAAAATCATGGGTTTTCTTCCACCTGCAAAATAATTAAATAATAAATATTCAATATAATTTAATATAATTGCATAAAATTAATAATATACATTTATATAAATGAATATATATATATATATTTATTTATTAATGAACATGCTTGTGTATGATATATGCATGGTGTTTTATATTTGCTATGTAGTTTTGACAAGAAAACTATTTATATGCCTTATCATATATTATATGTTTGTTTTCTGCTTGTTTCTTTTTAAAAACAATTTTGTACACATTTTGTACAAAACACACACATGCACACACACACACATGAACTAAACCCTTCATGCACCTGCAGCCACTTTAAATTTCAAACACTTTTAGGAAGAAAATGCCAATTTCCAAGATGGCAAAACCATTGAAAAAGAAAATTTTGAAAAACAAGCCCTTGCAAAAGGGCAACTCCTTGCAAAAGGACAAGCCCCTGCAAAAGGCAAGCCCTTGCCAAAGGGCAAGCCCTTGCCAAAGGGCAAGCCCTTGCCAAAGGGCAAGCCCTTGCAAAAGGACAAGCCCTTGCCAAAGGGCAAGCCCTTGCCAAAGGGCAAGCCCTTGCAAAAGGACAAGCCCTTGCCAAAGGGCAAGCCCTTGCCAAAGGGCAAGCCCTTGCCAAAGGGCAAGCCCTTACCAAAGGGCAAGCCCTTGCAAAAGGACAAGCCCTTGCCAAAGGGCAAGCCCTTGCAAAAGGACAAGCCCTTGCCAAAGGGCAAGCCCTTGCCAAAGGGAAAGCCCTTGCCAAAGGGCAATTCCTTTCAAAAGGACAAGCCCTTGCAAAAGGACAAGCCCTTGCCAAAGGGCAAGCCCTTGGGAAAGGGCAAACATCTCCTCAGTAGTGGCAGCAAGCCCTTGAAAAAGGACAAGCTCTTGAAAAAGGGCAAGCTGTGTGTTAAGCAGTGGCAGCAAGCCCTTGAAAAAGGACAAGCTCTTGAAAAAGGGCAAGCTGTGTGCTAAGAACTTCAACAGACTTGGCAATCTTTCTTTGCAAGAGAAGGTTGCTGCAGTTTGTGAGGAGCAAGTGATGATGACAGGCTGGTTAACCATCCAGCAACCCTTGAAAAAGGGTGGGGGCAAGTCACCATCCCTCTGTTCACACATGGTGATGGAGTGGAATATGAATCCAGGGACAGCTTGATGGTTTGGAGCTTTGGACCCCTCCTCTCCCAAGAACAATCCCTGGACAGCCACTTGCTCATGACAGCCCTTGCAACAAATTAAGTGGCACAGGCCTTCCCTTTGACCCTTGCAAAAGGGTATTGGTCATTGCCAAAAGGAACCAGCCCTTTGCAAAAGGGGACTAACCCTTGCAAAAGGGGATCCCTTGCAAAAGGGAACCAGCCCTTGCAAGAGGGTAGTGTTTTTAGAAATGGCCTCAAGGCTTCTGTGCAGCAAAGCCTGTGAAACACTTCACATGCCTAGGAAAAGTTTGCTGGCTGCAGCTTGCGAAGGTAGGAAAGGGAATGGTAACTGGGCAGGCATACAGGCTTACCTGACATGCATGCCTCTGCAGCTGTTTTGCTTCAAAGCTTTAAGGTTTAGTGTGAAAAGTTGTAGAAGATCCAGCCCTTGCAAAAGGGCAAGTTCCAACCCTTGGAAAAGGGTAGCCAAGCCTTGCAAAAGGCAAACCTTTAAAGGTATAGAGAAACCCTTGCAAAAGGGAAACTCCTTGAAAAAGGGTTGGGGTTTTAAAGCCCTTAGCCCTTGAGAAAGGGTGATGAGCAACACGCCTTTCAGCTTGCCTGCGCCATGCCCACCAAACCCTTGGGAAAGGGGCCAGCTGGAAATAAGACATAGAGTCCTTGCAACCATGGACCCCCCAACAGAATATTGGGGAGTCTACCATGAAAGGTGGCTGCAAAATGTAGGTGAGGCAAGCTTTTCTTTGGACCAAAGCTGCTTGATCCAAAGGAAAAACAATGATGGCTTCACATATTTTGCACTTTGGCTGAAGCCAGTTGCTCATGGGTTTCCTGTGGTGCAGCCTCATATTAGCTTGGGCTTGGCCAATTTTTTTACCCATCAAGGACATTGGATTGCAACTATCAGGTCACAAGCTTTCCTGTGGCCAAGGGTGATCAAAGGGCAATTCCAAAGATATGGGCAGCTGAACTTTGCCTTGTTGCAGAACAATGAACTCTCAGCCCTGGTCCAAGTATTGCGAGAAACTCTTGCAAAAGAGTCCTGCAGCACAAAACAAATGGACAGGGTGCCCCACATCAGCTGGACCCCAATTATGAAGTTTGGCCTTTGAACCCTTGCAAAAGGATAATTCCTTGGGAAAGGAGCACCCCTTGGGAAAGGGATGGCTGCCAGGAATGATCTTTGAGAAAGGGCACCCTTTGCAAAAGGGTGGATGGAGCATAAGGGGTGCCCCTTGAGAAAGGGGAAGCTGCCATCCCTTGAGAAAGGGAAACAATGGTCCTTGACAAAGGACACCCCTTGAAAAAGGGATGAGTGGAGCTGATCCTTGGCAAAGGATGCCCCTTGAGAAAGGGACACCCTGGCACACAATCATTGCAAAAGGATTGCCCTTGCAAAAGGGCAATTGCCAAGACTAGCCCTTGAGAAAGGGTGCCCCTTGAAAAAGGGATTTTGCCACAAGCAATCCTTGAGAAAGGATGTCCCTTGCAAAAGGGAAATTGCCAAAATCAATCCTTGAGAAAGGATGCTCCTTAATGCAAAAGGAAACCCCTTGCAAAAGGGCACTGCCTCCTTAGCCCTGGAGCTCTTTGGACATCCCTTGGGAAAGGGAAAGATACCCGCACTGATCCTTGCAAAAGGATAGAACCCTTGCAAAAGGGTAAGTTGCCAGAGGCCCTTGGGAAAGGGCATCCCTTGAGAAAGGACATCCCTTGAAAAAGGGAGTGATGGAGCTAATCCTTGAGAAAGGGTCTTGATCCTTGGCAAAGGATAACACTTTGCCATGAAATTTGTGCATACAACCCTCCAAAGGAGGGGGCTGGTGCTGCAATGTCTGGGGTCCAAAAGGGAAAGGGGAGACAAGTGGAAACATTGGAAAAATATTGATTTTTATATTGATTTTTGGCTTGCTTTTCAAATCCAGCAAACAAATCAATATAGAAAAATAACACCAAGGGCTCTGAAATCAATATTTTATATTGAAAAAACATTGAAATCAAAAGTGCTTGCCCCATATTGATTGTAATCAATATCGGATGCTCAGGGTAGCTATTGGGACCATGTTTTTTCTCATTTTACAAGGACTAAGTTGCTCAAAATCACCAAATGGCCTCCCGGCCAGATCGAACCCCAAAAATGCATTTTTGAATAGAGCTGTGCTACTGAAATTGATCGGAAAAAAAGCTATGAAAATCATTTTTTGAATTCTGGTAAAATGCTCCGCTGTGGTCTCTGGTGCCAGCAGATAGGCCACTGGCTAACCTAGCTATTGGGAACATGTGTTTTTCATTTTACAGGCACTAAGTTGCTGCTGCTCAAAATCACAACCAAATGACCTCCCGGCCAGATCGAGCACCAAAAATGTATTTTTGAATAGGGCTGTGCTATTGAAATTGATCGGGAAAAAAGTTATGAAAATCATTTTTTGGGTTCCTGGTAAAATGTTCCACTGTGGTCCCTGGTGCCAGCAAATAGGCCACTGGCTAACCTAGCTATTGGGAACATGTGTTTTTTTATTTTACAAAGACTAACTTGCTCAAAATGGCATTTTTGAATAGAGCTGTGCTATTGAAATTGATCGAAAAAAAAAGCTATGAAAATCATTTTTTGGGTTCCTGGTAAAATGCTCCACTTTGGTCGCTGGGGGAAGGGGGGTAAGGCTTAGCCGCCAGTGGATACGATTGGCTAACCTAGCTATTGGGACCATGTGTTTTTTCATTTTACAAGGATTAAGTTGCTCAAAATCATCACCAAATGGCTTCCCGGCCAGATCGAACCCCAAAAATGTATTTTTGAAAAGAGCTACTGAAATTGATCGGAAAAAAAGCTATGAAAATCATTTTTTTGGTTTCTGGTATGCTCCACTGTGATCCCTGGTGCCAACAAATAGGCCACTGGCTAACCTAGCTATTGGGAACATGTGTTTTTTATTTTACAAAGACTAAGTTGCTCAAAATCACCACCTGGCCTCCCGGCCAGATCGAGCATCAACAATGTATTTTTGAATAGAGCTGTGCTATTGAAATTGATCGGAAAAAAAGGCTATGAAAATCGTTTTTTGGGTTCCTGGTAAAATGCTCCACTGTGGTCCCTGGTGCCAGCAGATAGGCCACTGGCTAACCTAGCTATTGGGAACATGTGTTTTTTATTTTACAAAGACTAAGTTGCTGCTGCTCAAAATCACAACCAAATGACCTCCCGGCCAGATCGAGCACCAAAAATGTATTTTTGAATAGGGCTGTGCTATTGAAATTGATCGGGAAAAAAGTTATGAAAATCATTTTTTGGGTTCCTGGTAAAATGTTCCACTGTGGTCCCTGGTGCCAGCAAATAGGCCACTTGCTAACCTAGCTATTGGGAACATGTTTTTTTCATTTTACAGGGACTAAGTTGCTGCTGCTCAAAATCACAACCAAACGCCTCCCGGCCAAATCGAGCATCAAAAATGCATTTTTGAATAGAGCTGTGCTATTGAAATTGATCGGAAAAAAAGCTATGAAAATCAATTGTTGGGTTCCTGGTAAAATGCTCCACTGTGGTCCCCGTGCAAGCAAATAGGCCACTGGCTAACCTAGCTATTGGGAACATGTGTTTTTCATATTACAAGGACTAAGTTGCTCAAAATCACCACCAAACGGCTTCCCGGCCAGATCGAGCACCAAAAATGCATTTTTCCCCACATTGACGTGTGGGGTTTTTGTTTTTAGTTCTGTATCCGCGCCTCCTCCTCCTCCTTCCCGTCCTCCTTGCTCACTCACTCACTCACTCACACTCAGTCACTCACTCACTCGCTCGCTCGCTCGCTCGCTCGCTCACTCACTCACTCACACTCACTCACTCACTCACTCAACTCTCCGCCTCTTTTGCGTGGCAGGCGTGGGACAATGTGCACTGTCAAGGGGTCGGATGTACGCCCCGGGGTTCCGCTGGCGTCCCTGGGTCTCCGCCCTTTTGCGTGGCAGGCGTGGGACAATGTGCACTGTCAAGGGGTCGGATGTACGCCCCGGGGTTTCGCTGGCGTCCCTGGGTCTCCGCCTCTTTTGCGTGCAGGCGTGGGACAATGTGCACTGTCTGTCAAGGGGTCGGATGTACGCCCCGGGGTTCCGCTGGCGTCCCTGGGTCTCCGCCTCTTTTGCGTGGCAGGCGTGGGACAATGTGCATTGCCAAGCCTATTTTGCGTGGCAGGCGTGGGACAATGTGCACTGTCAAGGCGTCGGATGTACGCCCCGGGGTTCCGCTGGCGTCCCTGGGTCTCCGCCTCTTTTGCGTGGCAGGCGTGGGACAATGTGCACTGTCAAGGGGTCGGATGTACGCCGGCGTGGGACAATGTGCACTGTCAAGGGGTCGGATGTACGCCCCGGGGTTCCGCTGGCGTCCCTGGGTCTCCGCCTCTTTTGCGTGGCAGGCGTGGGACAATGTGCATGGCCAAGGGGTCGGATGTACGCCCCGGGGTTCCGCTGGCGTCCCTGGGTCTCCGCCTCTTTTGCGTGGCAGGCGTGGGAAAATGTGCACTGCCAAGGGGTCGGATGTACGCCCCGGGGTTCCGCTGGCGTCCCTGGGTCTCCGCCTCTTTTGCGTGGCAGGCGTGGGACAATGTGCACTGCCAAGGGGGGTTTTTGTTTTTAGTTCTGTATCCGCGCCTCCTCCTCCTTCCCGTCCTCCTTCGCTCACACACTCACTCACTCACTCACTCACTCACCCACCCACTCACTCACTCACTCACTCGCTCACTCACTCACTCACACTCACTCACTCACTCACCCACCCACTCACTCACTCACTCACTCGCTCACTCAGTCACTCAGTCACTCAGTCACTCAGTCACTCAGTCACTCAGTCACTCAGTCACTCAGTCACTCAGTCACTCAGTCACTCAGTCACTCAGTCACTCAGTCACTCACTCACTCACTCACTCACTCGTGCTCACAACACACATCGCTCACACACACACTCACCTCACTCACTCACTCATCACGTCACGCAAGCTCACCTCCCTGATCGCTCGGCTTCACTCACGTCTCCTCCCTCCCTCCCTCCCCCCCTCCCTCCCTCACTCACTCACTTCTCTGCACCCTCACTTCACCTCACACTCACTCACCTGTGCACATGGCTCATCATCATCATCATCATCATCATCATCATCAATATCATAATAGATGGTTTTATGATGAATAGCTGTATAGAGCTATTTTTAAATGATGACGGGTTATTTAGGATATGTTATTGGTGATGGCATGTTATGATGAACATAGCTCTGAACAGGTGTGCTCTGAAGTGGACATGTCAACTCGGGCATCTGAACGACTCACTGAGGTCAGCACAGAAGCACTTGCGATCACCCCACTTCTGACCGCATCCTTCTCATCCGCCTAGCCCCCTCCATCACTCTTATACTTCCTCTTCCCTTCTTGCTTTTCTATGCTCAGTCTAAGTCTAGAGAAGTTGGTAACATGTGGGGTTATCCGGTCCTATAATTGTTTTTACTGTTCTGCTATCCGGCGCCATCTTCCTCCTCCTTCCCTCCTCCTCCGTAACGACTCCTCACTGTCACCTCACTCACTCACCTCACCTCACCTCACCTCACCTCACCTCACCTCACCTCACCTCACCTCACCTCACCTCACCTCACCTCACCTCACCTCACCTCACCTCACCTCAACTCACTCACTCACTCACTCACTCACTCACTCACTCACTCACTCACTCACTCACTCACTCACTCACTCACTCACTCACATCACTCACACTCACACTCACACTTACACTCACATTCACACACACTCTCACTCGCACTCGCACTCGCACTCGCACTCGCACTGGCACTGGCACTCGCACTCGCACTCACTCACTCACTCACCCACTCACTCACTCACTCACTCATTCATTCACTCACTCACTCACTCACACACACTCTCACTCGCACTCGCACTCGCACTCTCACTCACTCACTCACTCACTCGCTCGCTCGCTCGCTCGCTCGCTCGCTCACACACACTCGCTCACACACACACACACACTCACTCACTCACTCACTCACTCACACACTCACACACACACACTCACTCACTCACTCACTCACTCACTCACTCACTCACGCACACACTCACTCCCACACTCACTCACTCACACACTCACTCACACACTCACTCACACACTCACTCTCACACTCACTCACACTCACTCACACTCACTCACACTCACTCACACTCACTCACACTCACTCACACTCACTCACACACACACTCACACACACACACTCACTTCACAGACTCACTCACTCACACTCACTCACTCACACTCACACTCACTCACTCACTCACACACACGCACACACACACACACGCCGTGGGACAATGTGCACTGCCAAGGGGTCGGATGTACGCCCTGGCGTCCCTCCGGTGTCCCTTGGTCTCCGCCACTTTTGCGTGGCAGGCGTGGGACAAGTGCGTGGCAGGCGTGGGACCATGTGCACTGCCAAGGGGTCGGCTGTACACCCTGGCGTCCCTCCGGTGTCCCTTGGTCTCCGCCGCTTTTGCGTGGCAGGCGTGGGACAATGTGCACTGCCAAGGGGTCGGTTGTACGCCCTGGCGTCCCTCCGGTGTCCCTTGGTCTCCGCCGCTTTTGCGTGGCAGGCGTGGGACAATGTGCGCTGCCAAGGGGTCGGTTGTACGCCCTGGCGTCCCTCCGGTGTCCCTTGGTCTCCGTCGCTTTTGCGTGGCAGGCGTGGGACCATGTGCACTGCCAAGGGGTCGGATGTACGCACTGGCGTCCCTATTCTTTAAGGCGTTGGGGAGCAACCCATGTTTTTTCAGAATCCCATTCTTACTCCACTGTGACACAACAAGGGCGGTGGAGTTCGCAGCAGACAGTTCGGGTATATATAGCAGATACTTTGGCCTTGCTGACTGATTTGAATTTAAGAATGAGCCCAATTCATTTTACATGTCTTCGACAATGGAATACAGTACTTAGGGAGCTTGAGCTTTCGGCGCGCCGAAGGAACGGGAAACGTGGATAGGACACAAGGATGCATCACTTAATGATTGTTTGTTGTAATTCCTGGTTTTTGTTGCTTCGTGTTTTGTGGAAATTAATTTCCTCTAATCCGGGTGGTTTTTGTTTGCGCGTTTTCTTGCTGTTTGTTGTTTTACCAACCAACTGCTTTAGCAAAAAAGATGAAGTGGTGCAATTCTTTTAAAAAGGTTGCCAAAAATTGGATTTCGAAGCGGGCCTTATTAATAAATTTGAAACCTTAATAATAAAAACTATTTTTTCCGATTTAAAAATCAATTCAATTTTCTTTTATTATTGCCAAAAATTTGTTTTCGAAGCGGGCCCTAATAATACATTAAACGCCCTAATATAAAAAACTAAAAATTTTCGGACGGATCCTAATAATAAACAGCTCGGGGTTGACTAGTTTTTATTTTTAGGGGGCGAAACCCACAAATGGTAGCTTTATTTTTAATTTGTTTTCTAAAGGGGGTCAATTAAAAGTCAAATTGGCCAATCTGAAATTTTCCAAAATTAGAGATGGACCCTAGTTTTTAGTATTTGGGGGGTTTAGTAATAGGGGGAAAGGATTACACTACACTACACTACACTACGCTACACAAACCTACACTACGCTACACTACACTAAACTACACTAACTACAACTACAGCTGCAACTGCAACTACACTACTTTACACTACACTACACCAGACAACACTACACTAGACTACGCTACAGCACACAACACTACAGCACACTACACTACACTAGACTACACTACAGCACACAATATTGCAGCTTACTACACTACATCACATTACACTACACTACAACTACAGCTGCACTACACCAGACTGCATCCAGCAGTTGTGGCCGCAACCATTGCAACCACTCCAAAAAACACAACTCCAACCACCTTTCGGTCCATCAGTGGATTCGCTCTGCCATCCATGCATCACAACAACTCACCTCTCCTATAGTGTCCTATGTTTGAAACTTCCGCCACCGCCTTGCGCGGTACTACTGGTAAGATATAGGTAAATTACAAGGAATTCATTGCAATTTCACTGGAGTGATTGTTAGTAAGGGAAGCTATCCCAAAATGGCATTATTTCAGATTCGTGAATGTGTTTTTTCTATAATATTTCCATGTAGTATGTTTATGTGTGTTCAGATTCACATATCGACTCCCATGTTTGTATACCTGGTTTTTTCGTCGCTATGTTCTTCACTTACTAAAACCCATACGCGCGGTTGCCACCAATTTTTCTGGCATGGTCCAGCTTTGAGTTCAATCATCTCGGACAGGGCAGCGTGTACAGTATGTGCACGCAACGATTCCTACACCAAAGTTTGCCACTTTGCTTCGCAAACATATACATTCATGAATTAACATGTTCTTTGCGCTGAATCTCGACGGTGGTTCATTTCTATCTACTTATATCGGTTTACTACAGTGACATCAATCCCTACCAGTCGCATGGAAGATTCCATGACAAGCGACAAAACTGTCATACTTGGATATTTGTACTTAGTCTGCTTGGTTGTAGATGGTTTGTTTGTGTGAGGTCCTCAAAAAAAAGACTAGACGATGCCACACGGGTGGTTGCAAATTCAAGAAATTTCGGGAAAGAATTGTCTTTTGGTCTTCCATTTTGCAGCCGTGATTTTGAAAGTCGTTTTTTTGGTTTAATTATCCACCTGACGGGAACACATGCAGATCAACATCAAGCGTGTGGATGCGAATTTCCGAAACATAGATCAATGTCGTAAAAGCAGCATCGACATTGATAGATGTGCAAACGGCACGGTTGAGTGTAACAGACTGATCAAAACAAGCAGTTTGGGTGCGTGCTTGGTGAAGATTAGGTTTTAGTATCAACTTGGTGCAGGGGTACTGCCGTCCCCACTTTCTGATTGAGCTAGATGAGCTTGGGTTTGGAGTAAAAGGGTTCTCTTTACAAATAAGCATGAGAGGTGAGAGGTGATCACAATCAAGGACTCCCCTAACGCCTTAACGCCAAGAATGGATGAGTTTAGCTCTGTCGAATTTGGAAGAAGCAGGGCCATGATCACATTAAAAAACAAAGCTGGCAAGCAACCTATAAAGTTTTGGTTAGTGGTTCAGAATATGTTTGATGTCCACTTGACCTCAAGTGATTAGTATGCTTGGGACGGGTTGACCCGGTAACCAGACGTCTTTCAGGGGTGACCTTCGCTCAACCAATGAGAATCCTCAGGTTGAGACTGCTAAACCGTTGAAACACTGACATGGGGTTTTCCTTTAGATCGATTCACCATCAGAGCGGCTGGTTGTGTTTGTACGTTTTACCCGAACCATCCGCACTATACTGCATCCCCATGCTCCTTGTTAGGCACCCAGACTTGCTGCACCCTGCAAGGCCCGCCCCAGAAGTCAAGAACAGCGATGTGGCAGCAAGCTTGACACACGCATTGGACCTTGCGTTGCATGGAGGCACGCTGATGTCTGACAGTTGAAGATGGTTGGCTGTGTCAAATGCACGGGTTTCACTAGCGTGTTCCCCAGACGGTGTGTCCACACTAAGGGGTTCTTACGGTATAGGTGAGGCCGCGGTTAGATCAGGGTGCTCCATCTGATTCCCAGCATTTTTGCAGTAAATTCTTGCATAAAATGGCTTTTGTGAGATGTCCATGTGCATTTCGACTGCGCAGGCTCGCACAAAGTCTGCAACGCGAGTTTTTCCAGGTCTTGGTCTGAAGCATTTTCATTGAACATGCTCGCATAAAATGTTTCTTCGCAGATGTCCATGTGCATTTCGACTGCGCAGGCTCGCACAAAGTCTGCAACGCGAGTTTTTCCAGGTCTTGGTCTGAAGCATTTTCATTGAACATGCTCGCATAAAATGTTTCTTCGCAGATGTCCATGTGCATTTCGACTGCGCAGGCTCGCACAAAGTCTGCAACGCGAGTTTTTCCAGGTCTTAGTCTGAAGCATTTTCATTGAACATGCTCGCATAAAATGTTTCTTCGCAGATGTCCATGTGCATTTCGACTGCGCAGGCTCGCATAAAAAAGGTTGCCCCAGTCTTGGCATGGAGCATGTTCATTGAACATTCTCGCCTAAACGGCTTCTTCGCACATATCCATGTGCATTTCGATTGCGCAGCCTCGCACATCTTGGTCTGGACCATTTTCATTGGAAAGTATCGCCTAAACGGCTTCTCCGCAGCCATGTGCATGTCAACTGCGCAGGCTCGCACAAAGTGCGCGCCCCGACCTTATGGTGCTTCATTTTTCCGGTAAATTCTCGCAGAAAATTTGCTCTTACATCAAAAGTCTAAGTGTCGACCTCTTATTACACCGCATTCAAAAATTCGAGCTCACAAAGGGCACCCCCCTGTGAGGTGTCAGTGTAGACAATAAATGGCTAATGCCCTGGTGCCGCCAACCCCTCTTCAAGTAGGGGGCCGGGGGTCAGACGTTGACAACACCGCCACTGCAGTTTATTTGGAGCCTCAAGTTTGGGCCCCGCAGGAGGAAAAGTGCCAAACGGTAGTTGCAAAACGCGATTCCATGTGCACGCACGTCGACTGCGCCGGCCTGCACCAAGTTTGACATCCCGATCTTGGGGCGCGCCATTTTTCCTGCAAATTCTCGCGTGGAATTGCTCTTGTGAAATGTCCATGTGCATTTCGACTGCAGGCTTGCACAATGTGCGTCCCGATCTTGGGGCGCGGCATTTTTCCCGTAAATGCTCGCATGACATGAAATTGCTTTTGTGAGATGTCAATGTGCATGTCAAGTGATCAGGCTCGCACACAAAGTCTGCGCCGCGGGGTTCTCAAGCTCTGGGTCGATCTGCGGCATTTTCATTTTATATTCTCGCATAGACGGGCTCTTGCGGAGATCTTGCGAAATTCCTCTCAAAGAGGTCCTTGCGTGTCTTCGAGGTGCTTGTATGAAAGCTAGGCTCTTGGGAGGTTCTTGTATCAAGATCTTCTCAGATCCGCTCCAGCAGCATCAGGTCCTTTTTTGACCATCTTGTGAAAATCTTATTCTCAATTGTGCGAAGATCTTGGGCAGATCCTATAGTGAAATGCTGTCAGTGGCCCCTGGCCTTTGCATGATCCTCTACAGGTCCTTGTGAGACGCTTTTGAAGAGGTCCTGGTGAAGTCCTCTCGGTGTCATTACATGATCTGGCGCAGGTCCTTGTGAGAAGATCTTGTGGAGATCCTGCTGAAATGCTCCTGAGCAGGTCCTCGCATTAAGACCTTGAAGATCTTCTGCATTGGTGCTTGTATGAGAGTTTTTGCTGCAGCTGCCATAGCGCCTAACCTCATCTGTGACTGTTCCATAGCTACCGTTTGCGTGTTTCTGGCACATTGACTTCCTACCCCCCATACTGTTTGGGGTCTCTTGCCGGTGCAATTTGTTTAGCAACACTTTCCACTTGCATGCGAACATACTGATAAGAACAAACTGGAAAATTGCAGCCTCAAACTTCAAAACCCAAGCCGCACCACTAAATTGCCTGTTACATTTGTTTTTTAATCCATATATGTTTTGTTCACCATACATGTATCATCCCTACCGACCATTCTGAAAGGATGCAATCTTCACATGTATCCACATTGAAGAACAAATATGTGCACAGTTGATCCCTATGGTGCATTGCCAAAAACGAAAAGCCTTGAAATCGAAATAGCATTATCCCAAGTTCATGTTGGGCGACCAAAGTACCATTGGAATTGAATGCGAGATCCATGTCAGCTTTGGTTTGAAGGGCCCTGCATGGTTTTTGAAAAGGACACCCCCAGTTTTGCTCGTCAGAGTATGGATGCACATGTTGATCTCTGCTCGACGGGATTGCAAGGGTTGTGATTCTTTATGATCTACTCTGCGTTGGTGATATTTTCTCGACGCCCACCTTTCTTCCCGTTTTTTCCCTCTTTTCTCCCCCATTTCTCTCACGTTTCCACGTGCCCGCCCAGCCTACCTCGATGTGCACAGCTTTCAGCCCGCGCTGCGGCGTTGTTGGCAAAGCGCTCAGCTGGAGCTGGGCCAGGGACAGCTGCAGAAGCGCGACACACTGAGGGCCTTAGGCTGGAGGGTGTCAGGGTGCCACTTGTGAATGCCTATAGGGATTCAAGTCCAATTAAATAATAATTGGGGGTTGGAAGTTTTGATTACACACAAAAAAGGGTGATCAACGTGCGGCTTAGATCAATTCTTGTTAGAATTTAGACGCATTTCTTAATTTTTACGGGTCCCCAAAAATCCTCCATTGTTCCCACCAAAACACCATAGTTTGACTATAAATGTTTAAAGTACTGGTAGTAGTGGTCGTAGAAGTCGTGGAGTAGTGGTCGAAGTAGACGAAGTAGACGAAGAAGTAGTAGTAGTAGTAGTAGCAGTAGTAGCAGCAGCAGCAGTAGCAGTAGCAGTAGCAGTATAGAGGAGTAGTAGTAGTAGTAGTCGTCGTCGTGGTGGTGGTGGTAGCAGTATAGTAGTGGCGGTGGTAGTAGTAGCACTAGTAGTGGCGGTGATGGTGGTCGTCGTAGTAGTGGTGGTGGTGTGGTGGTGGTGGTGTTGCACATGGGAAAGTAGTCAGATACAGCTGGAAACCCATACATGTATACATATACACGCCTTAAAACCGCAGTGTCGAAGTGATTTCACATGTTTGGGCAAGATCGTAGCACACCTAATTAACATAGCTTTTGTCACACAAAAAACGTGCTGGCCAGTAATCGCCGTGATCGTCCGAAGGATGTACTTTTTTCGCATGTTGTTAATCGTGCAGAAACATGAAAACATTTGAATGACAAAACAGGAGTCTAGTTTCTCCAGTATCCAAGTCTCCTGATTGGTGTTTCTACAGATGCAATGCTATTAGACTGTACAATCTGAAGAGCGTAAGGCGGGCTTCTCTTTTTTCATCAACGTCACATCAAATCCCACGAAACAGAACTGTTAGACACCTGTTTGATGCCTTTGTTTACTCGGTTCTGCCCCTTGCTTCATCAAACCGAATGTAGTATACCGATCAGTGTCCTGGGACTCTATTGTGAAACAATTTTCAAAAATGAGTATTTTGTGAATGGGGGATGGGCCTCTATTGTGAGAAGTTTTTTCTCAGATCCAATTTTTTCAGGAGGAGCTTTATCCACCTTTATACACCTTTCTTTGGATAAAGCTGGTCTATTTACTTTATATCGATGATAAAGCCTTGAAAATGCCAGATTTTCGAAAGAATTAGATGCCTTATTCAACCCTTATTAAAAAACAGCACCCAAACAATTTTTCAAGGGGGTACCCCATGAGTGACCCAGATCCGCATTAATGTAATTGTTTCGATGGTACGCTATTGCGCACAAAAACTTTTGGGGCCATGTTTTTTCGGAGTTAAAAGGAAAATCAATTGAAAGTAGATTGATGTCAATTGAAATCCTTGCTTAAGTTACCCATCCGAAACTTGTTGAGGGGGGCGTTTTAAATGTCGATTTATTGAGTAATTGTTGTGGGGGGGGCCACACCAATCAGTATCCAACATTAATCCCGTTCCAGGCGAGTGTCAAGAACTATTGGGTGCAATCTCAGCATCTGCTGCCTGTCCTGCATTGGCAGGGTTCAGCTGATATAAAAATGTACTGGATTCCGGACATGCGGCACATTTAAGTTTGAAAAGCATTTGGAAACAGTTTCTACATTGCTGCTAATTGCCATGTTGGCTGTGTTTCATGAAGCTATCTAATGATTTTGATGTGTTTTCCACACGGCCTGGCTGGACAAGCAACAACGACTTCATTGACCCACCTCACCCAAAATGTTGGTTCATGGACAGAATATCCCTAAAATGGCAAGCTTTCAGATTTGCGACTTTTGGACTTTGTTGCATCAAAGTGATGCCTCTCTCATGGATGGTATGGCAACCTAGTGTATGTATTGGTAAACTGCATCACTATGTGCAGCTGGGTGATACATATACTTTGCAGCCTGTGCTTGCAGAACAAAAGTGAACGCACACGGTTTTCGCATGATGGTTCCTAGCCGTCCAGGACCAACTGGTGGGCCACACCGTCTTTGAGAGGCGGGTAACACCGCAAGCAGCTGTGTGAGGAGCGGCGCTTGGTGGTGAATTACTTGGACTACAAGTCCACGGCAGCTGCGTGCGTCGCTCACTGCCCCAGAAGGCAGTGCACCCCGGCCAACACGGGAAAAGGTAAGGCCAAAGGAAAGGGCCAAAAAGAACAGAGGGTTTCCGAACGAGGTCAGCTGCGGCAACTGAGAGAGTTGCCGCGTGGCGCCCCGAGGCGTGCAGACTCCTTTCTGGTTGACAATCAGGAAGAGGAAGAGTCTCGAGGCCTGACGCAGATAGGCTCGACTACGTGGAAGGTCTTCGGCTGCAGTCAGTGCCTGAGACCGCAGTGCCGGAGTTCTTCGACCAGCAGAACGTGGTCATTGGAGGACTTCCCACCTACGAAGGGGAGAGTGTGGCAGAACTTCACTAAGAAACACTCAACTTCGCAGCTGTGGTGAGAGGAACACCGAAGAATAGGACAACCAGAGTAACTGGAGCGGACAGGCTTCAAGCAGCACGTCCAGCAGAAGTTTGCCTTGGTCTAGTCTAGCAGCGGTTTGACGAGTAGTGGGGCTTGAAGATAAATTAGCACCGAGGCTGGCGACAGGGCTGGTGGCAAGTGGCGGGAAACACCACTGGAGTAGGTAGAACTCCAGGGTTGGTTTCTTGTTGGGGCACATGTGTCCTTTTGCACACTAGCTGTAGCAATGGCTACGCCAGAACGGTTGGACTCAGCTTGCACAAATGCAGGCACAGCAAAGTCAGCTGCTAGAGGGTTTATGACCAGAGCAAGTGGAAGTTTCAAAAGTCAAGCTGAACATGTTAGCTGAAACAGAAGCTGGAAAACAGCTGAGGACGAACTTGTTAGGACCAGGACTGAGTTGGACCAAAGGACCCCAACACTCGCAATGCAAACGCAAACGCTGGCACAGCACGCGCAACAAACACAACAGGCTGGAGCAGCAGCAAAAAAGAACGACTGAGGCTGATGTAACTAGGTTAATTCACCCCAATACTGTTCGTAAACCCCATTTGTATGGTGGTAAGGAAGAAGGCTGGGAAAAGTTTCAGCATGTTTTCATGGCATGGAGTTCAACTGTGCATCCACGTTTTCCAGAGTTGCTTGACAAGTTTGGCAACGAGCAGGATCCGTTAGAAGATGAATCTCTGACCGCTTGCTAAGGCAATGTACACCTTCTTGGCGCAGTACTGTCCGGAGCCTACCATGAACGTTGTGGGCCAAGCGCTTCACACAGCAAAAGGGTCCGGTTTGATGTTTCGAGACGGTTAGTGAAACTTTCAGAACCGTCGTGCAGAACAAAGGCTTGGGTGTGGAGACGACACTCAAGCAACCCGCAGCTTCCTAAAGAAATCAGCAGTTGGAGCCAGGCTCTACACCAATGGGAACCAGAGATGGGAGAACTAACCCGAAAGAACATCAAAGAGTTTGTGCAGTGAGGAAGAGAAGATCTCAATCCTTGCTCATGTTGCACTGGCGAGTTGCAGCAAAGTATCTTCATGCACAGCGACGCACTCGGAACCTATGCCAGGATGAGGGACTACATAGGACAGTACTTCATTAACAAGCATGCCTGGAAGAGGCAACAGGGATCTCAGTTTGGACTTACTTAGGTGACCAATAAAATGGCTTATGGTGGTGGAGGCCAACCGATGGACACCGGTGCAGTAAACCAGGACTGACGTATAAAGGAAAAGATGGTAAAAGAAAAGGAAAAGGAAAGCAAATCGGAAAGAAAGGAAGCTCAGGAAACCGTAGCAATGACAAAGGGTATGGAAAGAAAGGTCCGAAAGGAAAAGGAAAAGACAACAAAACAAAAGGTACGGTAAGGGTGACCGCAAGTCGTCCCAAGGAAAAGGAAAATGAGACCTGGAGGCGAAGGCATGCAGGTCAACAATCCTGATGCAGGCAAACAATGTCAGCTGTGTCATAAGTCATAAGTATGGGCATGTGACAAAAGACTGCTGTTGGAAGGTTGGCTCTGTGGAGCACACCACCGATCCTGGTAACACCGAAGCGCTGCTGCAAGCAGCAGTGACAGGCAAGGTGTAATGTCAGGTGGTGGAGCCGGTAGCACAGTAAGTGCAATCGCCGGGAGTTTAGCCAACCATGACCACATTGTTCGCACAGTCTGGGATTCGTTTGTCAGTGGAAGTTGTCAAACAGGGGATTTCAAGTACCTTTTAAGGAGGTGGGTTCAGGAGCAAGTGAAAATGTCGCCAAACATGGGGATTTCAAAGCATCACCTGATACCTCAAAAAGGCAAACCCTTGTATGGAAACCCTTGTATGATACCGCCTGAAAATGTATGGGATACAATATCCCCATGTTGAAGTTGGAAGTTCAGCCCTACGAATGGACATGACCCTGACAGATGCAGCTGAAAGTTCACTTTCTTTATACAACATGGCTGATAGAGGGCACAAGGTTCTTTTGAACAAGGTGATTGTCACATGGTTGCAGCGCAGAATGAAAGTTTCCCTCAGAGTTGCATGAAAGAGATGGTTCCTGAAGGTACGACATGAGCAGTCAGGCGACAAGAAACATTCAGTTACAATCAGCCACGAGGAAGACTTGTTTCAAAGGACAAAGAGCCGAAGAATAGAGCGAACCAGACACTTGGAGAGGTGAATGAGGACCGGGACTTTGATTCGCGTCCACAACACACCTCGTTTTCAACTGTTCACCGGAAAGAGCCGGAGATTTACGAGTGGCAATTGAAAGAATTTTGCGAGGCAAGCTGACCAAAATGATTTTCTCAGAAGATGAGTCAAGCCAGGAAAATGAGTGCATGTGGAGAAACAAGAAGATGGCAACGAAGCATGTGGGAAAGGAATGACTTGGCAAGCCTGGAAGCCTCAGCCTCAGGAAGTGGACATGCAGGTGATGGAGAAGAAAGAAAACCAAAGATACAAGCTTGTTCGATCCTCGAGAGTCCATCGATGATTTTTTCGAGAATTGGATATATGGAGATCCAGAAGATGCACCACCGCCAGGTGTGGAATGTGCCAGGGAAGAACGACAGTTGTATCCTTTTGCGCTGGTGGTTCCATCCAACCATGCCAGAGATGCTCTGGCCAATGGATCAGAGAACTTGGATGTGTAAAGGTGATGATATAGAGAGAGACGACAGGGAATTCCGCGAACAAGTTGTATGAACGGGTCAGAGACCTGATGCTCGGAAGAGTGAGTGTCAGAAAGTCGCCGCGATACAGTTTGTAGTCATTGTCTGACGGTGCGATGGTGAAAGGCCTGATTGCAGCAGGAAAGGTCAGGACATGGCTTTATGAGATGGAAGAGTTCTACAAGGAGAAAGTCGGAACCGAGCACTACCTGTTCCATTGGATCTTGAGATACAGTGCTTGGACGGCAACCCGGCTTCACCCAAAAGACAGTGGGTGAAACGTGTCTATCCAGGCAACACAGAGAAGTTGGATGAGCACCTGGTAATGACAAGCACCGGAACACGGACTTCCAGGATGTTGAGAAGATTTCCAGTGGGATCACAATACCAAGACGAAAGGTCAGGAGATGTTTGACTTCGAAGCTGGAAAGAAAGGTGATCTGGAGGATGTGGAACGGCCAGGAGTAGAAGCGGAAGCTCCTAGCTAGCGTACCAAGACGCGCACCTCGACCGGAAAGAGCGGCAGCCAAAGCGGCTACCAGGGCACCAACATCTCCAGCAACGAGAAGTCCAGCACATTGCCTTAAAGGAGAGAGACAAGCAAGGCAGCAAAGATCACGCCCCCCGAAATTGAAAATATAAGAGTTGATGGGGAAGGGGAAGCCGTAGAAGTTGAGGATCACCTCACAGGAGGGAGCGATTCGAGGAAGGCATCACCTCGCAAACAGCGGGTGGCACCGCTCCCGCGACTGGAGGACCACCGCTCTTTCGAATCGATATTTCCTCGGATGATGCCATGGGAGAAGGGGTCACAAGTTCCCAGGACATGGTGTCAGCCGTGAGCAATGAAGCAATAAGTCTTAGATGCAGACAAGATGAAAGAACGATACAAGATGCCTGATGAGAATTTTGACTACTTCCGACGATGGATGGATGAGAGAGAGGAGAACTTTGAAGCAGAGAGGGTGGCCAACACCCTGAAGATGTTGAATGATGACTTTGGAGCTTTTACTCCTCGTGACGGACGCTTGCTAGCCAAGGAGATCACAGTCTTTGGACACAAGTGGGTCGACATGACAAGGTGAGCAAAGGAGTGGCCAGATCAAGGCTGACATGTCAGGATCTCAAAAGAAAGGCCAGAAGGAGGACAAGCATAGCTCAGAAGCACCGAGCAATTTCTGTCCTACATCACATGGAGTGATCAAGGAACGTATCAGAAGTGTACAGCATGGCAACAGGTCTGCCAAGAGCGAAAGCAGATTTGACTTCAGCCTTTCTGATCGCAAGCGATCAACGAAACAAAGTGTGGCAACCGGTGATGATGCGACCGCCCAAAGAGTGGCTGGAGGATTACGATGAGTGGTACTGTTTGCAATGCAAAGAAAAAGTCTAGGAAGAGCTGCGAGATGTTCCTAAGGAATGTGTCTATGGCAAGTGGATGGCAACTTGTACGGCAGACAGCCCGCAGCTGCTAAGTACAGGGATAGGTTTGGAAGAGGTCGTCGCTAAGAAATTACCCCAAGACTATGATCTCAAAAGGGGATCGGTTGATGCATTTGTGTACACCTGTGAAAAGACAGGTACCGTCTTAGTACATCACATAGGTGACTTCGACATATGTGGCAGAGAATCAGTGATGCTTGTTTTGCTGACAGCTCACTTTCGAAAGAAAAGATGTAAGCTCAAATTTGGAGAAATGGAGTCTCTCAATGCTGGGAGCAGCAGTACGTCAGAATCTTGGTCGCAGGAGCTGCACTTACACAGCCGATTGCTAAGCATATCAAAAACAATCTTGATACAACCTGGGTCGGAAGACGCGAAGCCCGGACCAGTACCTGGAAGGAAGCTGGATCTCAATCAAGACAAACCTTTGCAATGCCTACGCTAGTTGTGTGAGGAGTGCAATAATACTTGTCACAGGACGGACCTGACATACAGTTTACTGTGACGGAGTTAGCCACACGGATACGTAAACTCAGGGATGTGACCTAGCTAACTTGAAAGTTTAGGTCGCTACTTGAAAGGAACGTATATGGGCATGTCAGGAAGCGGACCGAAGGGTCAAATATTTATAATAAATCCAAGTGCCTCGTTGCTGCGACAGTGATTGCGCCGGTGACGTGGAAACGCGACGCTCTACCAGTGGAGAAGCAATATTCCTGGGAGAGACGCTGGTGGAATCATCGTCACCCAGCCTGAAACTCCAGTGGCAAGCTCAGCAAGATAAGGTCATTGACCCATTCTGGGCAGACAGCAGTCTGGGCTGTGCTTTGGTTTGTGCCTTTGTGCCTCTGCTTTTTTGGGACTGTTTTCTGGTATTTTCCCAGCCTCATGATCAGAAGCTCGTCAAGAACTTAGTGGAATCAGATTTCGGTCTGAGAGTTGAAACACCAAGGAACGTTGGTATGACTCGTCTGCAGCACTCCAAGGGGGGAAGAAGATTGGAGAAGATGGAGTAGGAAAGGTGAGACATGTTGCTGTGCCACACGTGTACGTACAGGTTTTGGGTGAAAAGCGAACAGGCAAACAGAGGCAATAATCGGCCAATTCGATGGAGAGAGGAGCCCGGCAAGCATAATTACTCATATCAAGACGGGCGAACACATGAAACACAAAGTGGAACTGATGGACTGGTGGACTTGCTGAACAAGGACTTAACAGACATGTTGCTAAGATGAGCATGAGGGCAGTAGGATCGGTAGGTGAAAACAACAACAAGGCTCAGAGCTCAACATTAGGCAGTAGGCTATAGCGGGGTCAAACGAAACTATGTTTGCAGAAACAACACCCGTAGTGCTGAGCGACCTTGTAACGCCGGGAAACACCGGGCTTCAAATGTTTGAGCTGCTGTCTTGAGTTTCAATCTGGTAGCTATGTGTGGTTGCATGGCTGCATTTTGCAGCCTGTACTGTGATGTGATTTGCATTGTATGCCTTGCAAGGGAAGTCGCGCAAGCGCAAGGCAAAAGAAGAATGCTACTATCTCACCAGGTTCGGTGAGGGAGTGCATGTGGCAAGTGACTGTCCACCGTTGCGTGGCAGTACTGACGTCAAGAAGTTTCAGCCGTGTGCTAATTGTTTTCTGGTGATCGAAAAGACCAAGGTACAATGAGCCTAATACAAGTACCGACCAGCACAAATGCGCCAAACAGCAAGGAGGGTGCAACGAAGATATGCTTCTCATGCATGATATGGCAGCCTAGTGTATGGGTAAAGTGTGCCACCATGTGCAGTCGGGTGATACATATATACTCCGCAGCCCCTAGTGCTTGTAGAACAAAAGTGAACGCACTCGGTTTTCGCGCTTTCCCCATTGATGTCTGCTCCTGGATATTTTTTCTCGTTCTGGTTATTTTTTCTCGAAAATTCTGCAAAGATGATGGTGTGTTACGTGTCTTGTATTTCTTTTACCTGTCCAATGACCCAGTATTTGCTGGCCGGTTCCTGAGGAGCAGGAGGCCAGGCGCCTGTTGCGCATGGTTCGGCGAGCGGAGGAGGGATTGCTCCACAAGGTGGTTGGTCCTGGGCGGTTTTGGTGTGTTGTTTATCAACCCATGCGTATTTTTTCAAATCATATATATATATATAGATATAGATATAGATTTAGATATAGATATACTTCTTTGTATACATACTATTTCATCATCATATCTTTGTATACGGATATGTGATAAATCTATATTATGTATATTACCATCTGTATAATGTGTGTACATATATTTATGTAACTTTCATGGTATCTGGGGCCAGTTTCATGGCAGTTGGACCCAAACAATTTGGTAAGAAACCCAATCAACCCCAATCTCATCAGCTGCCGCTGGCTACTGCTGGCCACCGCACTGCTCGCAGCCGCTTGTGATTGAGACGGCCAGCCTGTTGGCTGGGCACTTTGCTGAACATTATAAGGTTTTATAAAGGATTATTTGGAAATATGTTGGGATAGAATTTGCATAGATTTTCCATAAAGACCATCAACAAAAAAGGGTACCAAGAAAATCACGAAACAGTTCCACTGATATGGGTCCCTGCGTATGGTTTGGGTTCATCATATCAAAAATCATCCCCACCAGGGGGGAACAAAATGTTTACATTGACATGTTGTTTTTTGCTTCCTCTTTACTTGTCAGCAGGCGGTTTTGCAAGGGCTGCTCGTTTTCTTCACCTCCCAAAGCCCGCCGCTGCGGCCTGCAAGGCCGAACCTCCAAGCCCCAGCGGCTTGAGGGATGCGCGGCTGGGTTTCGAGTTTCCCGGTCCCAAGTGCGACTAGGAAACCACCACACCCAAAAAACAAAAACCAAATTAAAACCAGAGATTGCCAGATTGCTTTCAATAAATAGTCGGCATCGTAGGACATCATTGCAATCCCAAACTCCTGACAGACTTACACCAGTCGCCCGACCTTTGTAGCACAGGCCATGTTTCTGAATCAACTAAGCATCAAGCATCTTTCCATCAGAGCCTTAAATCCAAACTCCAACAATTTAGACCAACCCTGAAGTTGGCAAAGGTTGGTAAAATATAGATGGCTGATGCTAATGATGACATTTGTTCAACTCAAGTAACTCAATGTTCATCTCAGAATGACAAGCCATGGCCAGGTACTCAAACCCAGCTACAAGAAAGGGGGCGCCATTCAGGGTACTCAGGGTGCAAGGGGCAGGGCGGTGGGAGCGGCCAGAATCCCAGAACGTAATTTGAATCCCCAGTCTAAATTCCCAAAAATTACCAATATCATGGCACTCTCAAGTTTCAGAATGAAATTCCACATCCTCAAAATCGATGTCGATGATGGTTTTGGGCCCCAAGATCGATGCCGGTGAGGGTCTGAATACCTAAAATCAATGTTCAACCCTCAAAACCATAGGTTTTCAATGTACCAGATGAGATCTGGTGCATTGATTTTTATGTTGAGCCCCCAGGTCAAAGTCAATGTCGAAGATAGGTATCTTTCCGACTCTGGAGCGACTTTTGCTCAAACCAGGACCACCAAGTATATAGCCAAAATCAATGTACCAGATGTCATCTGGTACATTGACTTTGGGCTTTTGAAAAATTAGGAAACATGGCATGTGCTACAAAGGTCGGGCGACTGGCGTAAGTCTGTCAGGAATTTGGGATTGCAATGATGTCCTACGATGCCGATGATTTATTGAAAGCAATCTGGCTCGATGCTTAGTTGATTCAGAAACATGGCATGTGCTACAAAGGTCGGGCGACTGGTGTAAGTCTTTCAGGAATTTGGGATTGCAATGATGTCCTACGATGCCGATTATTTATTGAAAGCAATCTGGCAGCCTGGCAATCTCTGGTCTTGATTTGGTTTTTGTTTTTGGGTGTGGTGGTTTCCTAGTCGCACTTGGGACCGGGAAACTCGAAACCCAGCCGCGCATCCCTCAAGCCGCTGGGGCTTGGAGGTTCGGCCTTGCAGGCCGCAGCGGCGGGCTTTGGGAGGTGAAGAAAACGAGCAGCCCTTGCAAAACCGCCTGCTGACAAGTAAAGGGGAAGCAAAAAACAACATGTCAATGTAAACATTTTGTTCCCCCCTGGTGGGGATGATTTTTGATATGATGAACCCAAACCATACGCAGGGACCCATATCAGTGGAACTGTTTCGTGATTTTCTTGGTACCCTTTTTTGTTGATGGTCTTTATGGAAAATCTATGCAAATTCTATCCCAACATATTTCCAAATAATCCTTTATAAAACCTTATAATGTTCAGCAAAGTGCCCAGCCAACAGGCTGGCCGTCTCAATCACAAGCGGCTGCGAGCAGTGCGGTGGCCAGCAGTAGCCAGCGGCAGCTGATGAGATTGGGGTTGATTGGGTTTCTTACCAAATTGTTTGGGTCCAACTGCCATGAAACTGGCCCCAGATACCATGAAAGTTACATATTTATATTTGCATATTTGTATATGTGTGTGATTTATGTAGATTCATTTGATATACATAAACATATAAATGACAGAACCGAACCCAAACAAATGCGGTGGGGCCCAAACAAAACCCTGCATGGAGACACCTCGAGCGGGTTTCTGGATGTCGTAGGCCACAGCTGGCCGACTTTGGCAGCACCTGGCAGGTGCCCTGCGGGTGCAGTTGGAAATTCAGCATTTGATCTTGCCAGAAAGGGGGGGACATAGGGGAGACAATGGGAGAATTACTAGTTTGATGAGTAGCAATGGGTATCACATGGCTGGAATGGAAATTGAATTGAAACAATTATCCCAAGTTATATGTTGATGGAATATTTTCGGGGTATCTACTCGGGCTATAAAAGTGGTCATGAGGCAGGATTTTCATGGAGAGTTGTGAACTACCAGATGTGTGCTCAGTGACCAGTGATCATTTCATCTACGCAATTTAGAGCGAGGCCAAACCAGGTAACGAGGTGGAGTTAGCAGATTTAGCGAGGTCAACGTCGAGGTGGGGTTAGCAGATTTGAGACAGGAGCCCCCAGAAGGTTCAATATCATGTTGTTGGAGTAAAACAATATTGATTTTGAGTGGACTGGAAGCAGTGCAAGCATGTACGAAAAAAAACACTTTTTCGGATCCTACAAAAATGTTTCTTTCCCAAAGCCTGATTTCATCCCACAGGGGTCATTCCACAAAAAGGGAAATCCACAAAGGGGAATTGCACCTTTCATTTCGGATCCCAGAATCGCACCGCAAAAAAAAAACATCCCATGTGATCCCACAAAGCGTTCATTCCATGTCATTCCGCAAAGGGAATGCGAAAAAAAAAACAGAGCGTTAAAATATTATGTTTTGCAAAGCTGGGTTTGTTCGATGGGCTGGTCCGGGGACAGAGAGAGAGAGAGAGGAGTTGCAACATCTCATTTCCAGTCTCACAAGGACAAGGGCAGCGCCAAAAAAACAATTTTTCAGATCGCGAAAAATTGTTTTGTTCGCAAGGCCCGATTTCATCCCATTGCACAAAAAGGGAAATCCACAAAAGGGATTTGCACCTTCATTTCCGATCCCAGAATTGCAGAGCAAAAAACATCCCATTTTATCCCACAAAGCGTTCATTCCACATCATTCCACAGAGGGAATGCGGAGAAACAATTTTACAGAGCCTGAAAAATGTTTTTTTTGCAAAGCCAGGTTTGCTGATGGGTTGGTGTGGCGACAGAGAGAGAAGAGTTGCAACATCTCTTTTCCAGTCTCACCAAGGCAGCGCCAAAAAGACAATTTATCAGATCGCGAAAAAATTGTTTTGTCCGCAACGCCCGGTTTCATCCCACAAGTACAAGGGGTCATTCCCATTTCCGATCCTAGAATCGCAGTGCAAAAAAAATGATTTCATCCCAAAAAGGGTTGCTCATCTCTTTTCATTCCGCAAAGGGAATGCAGAAAATTTTTCAGAGCGTTTAAAATATTTTTTGCAAAGCCGGGCTTGTCTGATGGGATGGCCCGGGAACAGCCTGCATTCTACATGTTCACAAGGTGCACGTTCTCTCCGCCCAACCCCCTCCCGCTTTCTTCTATCTACACCCAAGCTTGCACACCTGCAAATACACTGCTTTCCATATCATAATTATATTATTTATTATATATACTTTTGATTCACAATTGTATACATGGTATTTTTCAACATGGAGAGACATTGAAAGCCAAGGAAACATCGATCAAACCCATGGAAGAATCGATAAGAACCATCAAGAAATCGATGAACACCATCGAGAAATCAATAAACAACATGGCAAAATAAAGAATTAACATCTATGAAAACTATGGACACTCTCGATGAAGACCCCATGGAAAATATGATGAACTACATGGACCTGGCGGACCTGGCGGGCCTATAGTGGACGTGGCAGGTCTGGACTCATGTCATCAACAGCTGGGCTGCGCGTTGGCGGCCGCACTTTGGACTTTGGGGATCGGCCGGAGCCCCTGTTGCCACGAAGGCACTACGACCCAGACATCACGGGGATTATCTGGGAGAGTTGCTGGGTCATGTTGGACCCAAAGAGATGTTTATGGACTCTGGAACCAATGGAACCTGCCTGTTGTCAGACTTCTTGGAGCTTACATTGCCGATTTAGCAGCCTTTACTTCGTAAACAGAATGCTGAACGACAGATAATTGTGTGAACTTTGGGCCATATTAATGGAGGAATTCATATTCGGTTCAACATTACTTTTTTGCTGGGTCTTCAAGGCTAGCAATGTTGAAAGGGGATTGTTTCCAACAAATTGTTTGTCGAATCTCTGGTATTGACTTGGGGGTGTTGATTCTAGTTCGGACCTGTTTCAGGTAAGAATGACTGACCAATACATGTTGCGTGTTTTCCCCGACTATTTCACCCAAATCTTGTTCAACCGTTGCTCCAGTAATGTGCTAAAACAAGTAGTAATATCAGCCCAAAAACGCTGCAGTGTCAGGATCCTTTGCGATCATGATTCATTCCTGTCTTTTTTTGGTTGTACTCTTTTGTGTCCAGTCAATTTTCGGCGACATGTGTCTTGCTCCTATGCTTGGTGCAGAACTTGAAACCTAGACTCATTGAAGGTAATATGTTGTTTAAACTGCTAAGTTGCTGCAAATTACAGGAGCCATCATTGGACATGACCAGTGTCGGGCAAAAGGAGTGGGCCTACCCAAACTTTGCACTTTGAGCAGAGCAATCAACTTGATAGATAACTAAGCATTTTATATGTGATTGTGACAGCATATCATCATATCCTGTCCTTCAGACACTATTTTGTGTGTTGGGCCAACAGGACTTGACCTAGTGGCTCTGTGACCAGCAAAAGGGTGTACGCATCCCTCCGCCTGCTGTAGATAGGTGTCAGGTGGCTTCCCTTTTACAGTGGTAGCTGGAGCCTTCAGGTTCCTGGTGCCAAAGCTGCGCTGCTTCGTCAGGCTCCGTTGCTAGAATCTCCAGCGTCTCCTGCAAGCCTTGAAAATCATAATCTTCTGCAACCTGTTCAAGCTACTCTTCTCCTTCTTCACCAGTTGCCGCGTTCACCTGGGCCTCCTGGTTCTCTTCATCCTCAGGAGCGTCGTCATCCTCCGTGATGTAGATAGATCCACCACCACGTCCACGACCGCTTCGCCAAGAAGAAGCACTTGTAGAAAAAGCAGATGATGGCCAGCTCTTCCGAAATTTGGACAGCGTAGAAAAGTCAGTTGTTGACTTCCTTTGAAAGCCGCCGTCAGGCTTGTGGGGATATCCAGCTCAGAGCTTCGCGCGCACAAGCAGCATAGCTATCATAGTCTCAGGACCCAATTAAGGTGGTCTCCAGCACTTGCTTTTGCAGCTCGGTCCACATGATCTTCTGCTTGAAGAACCAACCTATGTTTACACCTTCAGCTTTCATCTCTCCGATCACCGTCCGGAACAGCAAAGTTGGGGATGCTCTCAGACCGACCTCGTTTGTTTAAAACGTCTGAATTCCACCGCTGGCCAGTCTCCACATCTAGCTCCATCCGGGCAGGCCGGTACTCCAAGTCCTTTGGTTCAAACTCAAGTGCCCGAAGCTTGGCGCTTCCTTTCTGCCGCATAGCAAACCTAGCAGCAAGACATTGAAGTCCACTGTCTTCAAGTCGGTGGAGTTCAATCCAGCAGTCCCGCAGGCTGTCAGCTCGTCCATCCCATATGGGGATATAGTCCTCCTCAGCCATTGCGCCAGCAACCAGCGGCCTACCTCCAAGTAGTCCACGTTGTAGTCCCCATTAAGTTCTTGTCCTGGTATTCAGGTGCTAGAGCTCCTCGCTGAAGCCGAAGCCTCAAAAGCATGAAGACCAGGCAGCAAGTTTTCGGCCGTGCACGTTGAGGTAGTACAGGATGTAGTCCAGATCACATCCATTAGTCCAAGATCTCGCCCAACCAGCCGCAAGCGAAGGAGTCAAGGTATAGAACGGCAAAGCGAAGCTGCTGCTGCTGCTGGTTATGTGGAGAAGAAGAATGAATTGGCTGACCTGGAACAACAGGTAGAGGACGCATTCGAAGCCTTGGTGACACTGCGTGAGGCAAGAGCACAGATTGGAGCTTTGAGAAAGGACAGTCCTTCCAAAGGTCAACCTTCAGGACAAGGACCTGATTCTGGACAAGTCTCCAACGTTTCCCAAGCCCATGAAGAAGGTCATCTCTGCAAAGGCTCCAGCTACCGCTCTTCAGAGAGCAATGTGGCGGAAGCCAACATTGTGGACTTGATGCCTGCGGAAGTGGCCTTCACAAAGGCTGCATTCAATGTGCAGCTCAAATGAAGAGCCCGCCATGCATGAGATCAACGTGGTGACA
Source organism: Cladocopium goreaui (assembly GCA_947184155.2). Lineage (NCBI taxonomy): Eukaryota > Dinophyceae > Suessiales > Symbiodiniaceae > Cladocopium > Cladocopium goreaui. The sequence goes on from CAMXCT020006597.1 coordinate 218,547, forward strand.
TGATCTGTGATTGCAATGGCAGCTGCGCCCGTGGAACTTGGATTCAACAGGTGTTGAAGTCTTTCAAGTCGGCACCTGAATGGATTCAGGGTCTGGATGTCAAAACCAAGACGGATTATGTTCATTTTGGAGATGGAGGTGTGCTGCAAAGAAGACGGAGGGTCCGACTACCTTGCCTCTTTTGGATCGCCTGGTTGATTTGGATCTGCGAAATTTCGGTGAGTCTTTAGGATGTCTTTTGGGCAACGATTTCCTTATCACAGTGGGAGCCGCTGTGGAATTCGTTGGAAACAGACTGCAGCTGAAGTACTTGTACAGTCGTTGGATTCCCCTCTGAAAGTGGCCAGGCAATGTTCAGGCAGAATGCTATGGATTGTTCAGGCCGGGCAGCAGGTCGCCAGTGGAGAGCTGAACGTGGTGGAGGTTGGCCCCCGCTCAAGCTCTGCGACAAGTTCTGGTGGGATGGAGTCGCCTGGTGTTGCGGTTGGTGGCGCGGAAACGGTGGCACTGCGACGAGGCCCTGTTGCTATGGCTGATGCAGAGCCCTCATCTCCGCCGGTTCCCATGGTGGTGGGATCATCAGCGGAGTGGAAGAATCAGGCAAGCGAGGGGCACGTGGCCGAAGCGTTGGTTGCGACTGACACAGAACCGCTTTACGGCAATTCATCTCACTCTGGACGGGAACCAGGAGCAAGATTGGGACAGCCCAAGAGGTACAGCTTGGCACAGGACGATCAGTAGAGTCGGAAGAGGTGCGCAAGTCAATTGTGGCACCCTGACAATTAAGTCGGGTTTCACGAATTTGAAACGTGGCATTCGAGAAGCTTTGGGGGGCTGCGGTCTCAAAGGCCAAGCGCTCGGAAAGACTATGTGTTGGAGGTGATGGAGACTCACTACGCCAAGCATCTGGAGAAGATTGCAGCTGGAACACATCGTGAAGGTTATTGAAGGTTTCAGCGCTGAGCGCATCATGCCCGCACTGCCCAAGCTGAATATCTATGAGACTGTGGTGCTGTCGGTGGTTCGCATGGGAGAAAGCGGAAGAGGGCGACCCAGAGGAAGATGCTGGAAGATCAATGTGGCGGTTTGGACAGTTCAAAGGATGGATGTGTTGGGATCACCCTCCGAGGAAGTCATTCTTTGCCCCTTGGAATGGCGCGATGGCTCCATGGTGATGCCTTCACTGGACGCCGGAGAACAGTGGTTCTCGATGTGAGGTGGTGGATGACAACTTGAAGAAGGAGGACAACAAGGCATATCCTACCGAGTGGGTTGGTAAGACGTGGCTGGCCTGTTTTTGGTTTTCCACCGCCGGAGGGCACTGTGGAACACATGCACTCTGGAGGAGAATGGCGATGATGTCTTCATTGCCCGAGGGACTTTGAGATGCTTGGGAGCCCCTGCCAAAGGAAGAGAAAGTTCCGGTGATGATTTTTGTCAAGTTCAAAGCATGCCCATGACAGACATTGGAGAAGCGGGTGCTCTACCGAGATAGACCGCATCATCGACTACATGATCTGATACTAGCTTCTACGGCGCTCATTCTCGCGCAAATCCATCACAACATTGCGGTGGATCGCCCTGGAGAACCACCACGAAAAGCTTTAGTGGGGAAGCTCCACACTGTTTGGTGATTGCGTTTTGCTTTGGAGTGTGGTCGTCACTGCAGAATAATTTTATGATTGGAGCAACGACGAGCACTGGAGAAGATCTTGGTGGAGTATGCCGCCAAGAGGGCCAGTGACCGGCTTCTGAATGGCTGTCACGAACGGAGATCGGCCCCTACTGCGTCAGGATTGATCCGTGCTACTTTGGTCTCAAAGGAGCTTTAAAAAGATTGTACTACAAATCCACCAACATCCTCACTTCAAGCTTTGATGTGGCAGATGCTCTCAAAGCTTTAAAACACAGTAATACAGTAACATGAACCGGTGATTGGAGGACATCGTTATCCTCCGGCTATGGTGAGCTGATCGTGGATGGATTCGAGGCGGAGTTCGGGAGGCTGCTCCACGAGGTGAACATGGTGTCGCCGGGAGATCCTTCCGATGAGAGGGAAGGCGACAAAAGTGACTTTGAGGAGGATGAGGATGATGCTGGAGATGAGGACCAGCCTGGTGAAGTTTCTGGAGAAGTGGATGCTTTGGAAGAAGGCTTCGATCATGCTGATCCGGAAGGTCGTGAACGCGGCCGAGAATCCGAGAAGCAGGAGAGGAGATCAGTGAGGAAGAAGCTGGTGGAGAAACAGCCGGAAGACCAACAGCTGCCGAGAGGAAGCGGGCAGCACATCTACCTGAAGTTACAGGTCCCCGACCTGTTGGACGTTTGGCGAGAGCCCTGACTGTGAAAGGGGTTTCATCTGGGCAGGGCAGTGAAAGAACATCGTTGTGGTGCGTCGAGTAGTTCAGTGAAGACACATCGTCCGTCCTGCTGGATTTTCACACGGGCACGCAATTTTGGAGACCGGCTCTTCTCCCAGATGCCCACCTACAGGCCTTCCGGGTGGCTCACGCCATTGATGCCAATGGTGCCACGAGGTATGCTGGACAACAAGACGGCACCGGAAGTGGTAAAGTTCTTGCAAGAGGCACGGTTTCAGCCACTGGGAACTCTGGCGGCTATGACGTTAGACATGTGCAAGGAGTTCACTGCAGAGAGCTTCACGCACAGGATGAAGTACTATACGTGGCTGTGGGCCACGTCGCCATGGAGGCACCGTGGTCGGGCCACTATCCAAGGCCATTGGAATCGAGGAGATGAGGGCAGCCAGGGCAGCTTTGACCTGATCATTGGAAGCTGTCAACAGCAAGCTCAGATGGTCTTGTTGGGCAAGAATCCCCGAGTGATTGTGGTGTTGGTGGGCCTTCAGAGCTCCGAACCAGGATGCTTCCGCAGTCATTGTGCAAGCCTCCAGGCCAAGCGGAGGGCGGCAGTGGCAAGGCCAAGACTGACAGTGGACTGGAGAGCTTGCTTCCCTGAGCAGAAGGCCGTGCCAAAGAAGATGAAGTTGATTCAACGACGTTGATGATGGCATGGGCTCGGGATATTGCTTTCGAAGGGTGGTAACGTGCCTACTGCTGGGTATGTCGCCTACGGAGGAAACATCACCAAGGTGGCATGCAATGGAACACAGTCACATGCGATCCTGAAATAAGGGTTTCTACAAGTGCTGGCGGTGCAGACCCAACCTTTTTGGATCTGAGGAGATCTTCGGCAGGAACAATTTCTGCTGCAACAGCAATGTTGGGGGCTCCATGCTCTACCTTCTCAAGGCAGGTTTCCACTACAGCGCCTGAGCCGATCGCACCTTTGGAGGAACAGAGGGTTCTGACGCCTAGATTCCTCAACAGACAAAACGTGCCCATGCGCACCTGAGTGCCAACTGGCTTTCAAAGGCCAGTTCCATCGCAGCAAGGATCGGGCGACATCTGGTCTGCTGCATATGTGCTCTGAATCCAGGGTGGTGCCTGATCAGTGCGGATGTCCGAGCTGCCTTTTTGAAGGGAGATGCTTTTGTGAGTCGGGCGTCGTACATTTTTGGCTTAGATCAGGTCCTGGGATACCAACTCCACCGAAGTGACTGGCGAAAGTGCTGAAAGGCAGTTGTGGTTTAGCAGACGCTCCCAGCACCTGGTACTTGCCACTTGCCAGGGAATTGGCTGAAGAGTCCTGTGCGAGAAACTCATGAGACCTGGCAGTCTGGATGCGCATGACTCCCAACAACCATCTCACTGGAATGATCGCAGCATATGTCGATGACTTGCTGATGTCAGGGGACGGTGGTGCTGAAGCTTCTCTTTTCCAACTTGGACAACGTTTGGGCTTTTTGGAACGACCGAACGGGATTGTTTGGTGTGGAAAACAGTTTACACGAAATGCCCGGCCTGGGGAGGTGACAATTGACATGTGTACCTACCGCAAGAACCTCAAGCAGCGGGTGATCTCCAGGGAGAGGAAGCACAATCCCTCTAGCTTGCTTGGACCACAGAAACTCCGACAACTTCGAGGGGTATACTGGGATCTCTGCACTGCTGGCACGTCAATGTCGATTCGACCTTGCATTTGATGTTTCAGCCTTGTAAGGGGAGAATCCTCCGACGGTGAGTACCTTGATCCGAACAAACAAGGTGATCAAAGAATCGCAGGCGACACAAGACTTCATGCTCCACTACTGCCACAGTCTCGAAGTCAATCGCCCAGAAGTGATGGCAGTCACCGACTCTGCACTTGGAAACGATAACAGCCAAGGGCCAACAGAGGTGGACAAGATGTTGAAGGTGCACTGCACAGCCAGAGTTGATGCTATGCAGTCATCCTGGCCGTCAGGAGATGATGGATGAACGACCTGGGATTTTCAATGTGCCTGATTTTCAAAGCCATCGTCTGCAACGGGTGTGTCGCTCATCCTTTGCGTCCGAAACACTTGCAGCAGAAGCAGGTTTGGATGCAGCCGAGCTATGTCGTGGTTGCATTGCGGAGATGCGTGGAGTTTCCATGACGGACAAGCACGCCTTCTACAACGTGTGCATCGTGCTGCTGATGGGTGTGACCGAAGCCAAATTGGTGCATACGGCCGGGTGAGCCGAGACAGCGGCTTTGAAACCCAGAAATCGTTGGCATTTATAGCTGCAGCTCTTTGGCAGCAGCTTCGCCGACCACAGACCACAGACTGGACCCAAAACATGTGGGTTGATGCCATGGAGGAGCCGAACACATGGACAAGACCAACCTGAGGAAAACACTCCAATGAGGAACTTGGTCTGTGACCTACAATCAGCAGTTCACCAAGCAGATCAGTCGGAAGAACAAGAACCCTGAGTATCGAATATTGATTACAATCTATATTCTCCCCTTTGGTTTCTATTGCCTGTTTTTCTTGAAAAATATTGATTATAAAAAAATCTATGTTTGATTTTTTGGGTTTCTATAATTGTTTTTTATATAGATTTCTACTTTGTTTTTTGGCGTGTTTCTATTGATTTGTTGTTTTTTGGTTATTTTATTGATTTTTTATTTTTTCTGATTTTTCATGATGCTTATGTTGATTTTCACATAGATTCCAATGATGGGTTTAATGTCATCCCAAGTATATTTTTTATATATGCACAAATCTAAAACACCATTGCTATGATCCTTTGCAGCCACCTGGGTTTAATTTGAAACCTGCAATAGGGATATCATTGCCAAGGAGATCACCCGCAATCCTTTGACAAAGGGACCCTTTGGAAAAGGGACGCTTTGCCAACGGAACCTTTGTAGAAAGGAAACCTTGCAGAAGGGATGGTCAACAAGAAAGGTGGCCCTAGGCACTTTGCCAAGACTTGGGTAGAAGCAGGGATTGTTTTTGACGAGGACCTCATGAAAAACTTTAAGAATTATGAGTCAATTTCATCCTAAGGAGCACTTGGCCCAAAGGGCATATTGCATGCCTTAGGTTTCATAGATGATTTGCTGGATGAGGCACCAGCATGTGAGGTGCATGGCCAGCCACTGAGGTCTGCATTCTTAAGGATCTTGAGTGAAAAACCGCACTTAAACAACACTGCACACAGCGGCTCAGTATGGGTCCATCAGAGATCAGAAAGGGTCTCTGTCTTGCTGAGCCACTTCAGAAGACTGGCCAGGCAGGGCACAAGTAGCAAATATGCTTTCACCCTGACAGCCTTGGAGATGGCAAAGCTGAACAAAACCTTGAAAAAGGTGGAGCTGAAAGATGCTGCAGAAGAAGCTTTGCCAAAACCATTGGGAAGTGGAGATGGGAGCCCCCAGCCAAACAAGAAGAAATTGAAGAAACAGGTCCATGGATTCTAAAGGTTGCCCTCTTCTGCTGAAGACCCCTGAAGCTGTGACACCTGAGAAGGTGGACAAAGCAAAGGCAGGACCCAGCAAACTCTTGCAAAAATGTCCAGCACAGGCCAACTCATAAGAGATGTGAAGGCAAACCCAGAGCTGAGGGAAGAACTTTTTGGCGGCAAGGCCAAAAGCAAAACATTCCTTGAAGAAGCCTGCTGCAGCTATGAAGAAGCCAAGTGCGGCATTGAAAAAGGCTGCTGTGCTTAGAGGAGCAAAGGCATGGCTCAAAATCAACAAGGCAATCAAAAAAACTGAAAGAGCATACCTGCGTGGTACCAAAACAATTGGTGAGAAAAGCAGGTTGATTGTAGAAGTCAGCAGGGCCAAGAGCAGCAAGTACAATTTGACCATTGGCAAGATCAAGCAAGCCTTGGAAAAGGATCATTTGGGCAAAGAAGAGGCAAATGCCCTTATGGAGGAGCTTTGTAATAAGTACAAGTGACACCCTTGCCTTCCAGAAGGTGCTGTTCAGTTTGCTGAAGCCCCCTTTGCAACCGGGTGCCACCTTTGCAAATGCCACCTTTGAAAAAGGGTGCCACCTTTGGAAAAGGGTGCACCTTTGGAAAAGGGTGTCAGCTAGGCAAAGAGCCACCTTTGGAAAAGGGTGAAAGCATGTGTGAACACATATGCACAAGCAGGCTGCCAAGGAAACCTTTGCAAAAGGGTGTTCAGTTCCACAAGCCTGCCAGGTATACCTTTGCAAAAGGGTATCCACAGTACAGTTTTTGGTTTTTCAAATGCCACACCACAGCGTGTGGCTGAACTTACGCAGAACATGGTAAAATGTAAATAGCTGCAGCTTGATGATGATGATGGCCAGGGAAAACCCACCAAGACAACCTAAGGGAACGTCTGGGAATTAAAACCACAAAAAAGGGTTCACTTAAGAGTAAAGGGTTAAGGTTAAAACCACAAAAGGTTACCCAGAAGGGTTTAAGGGTAAGGGGTTGGAACCACCAAAAAGGGTTACCAAAAAGGGTTCCAGAGTAAGGGAGTAAGAGTTCAATTGTGAGGGGTCTAGCCACCAAAGTTCAATTGTAAAGGAATGGGGGCCAAACACCAAAACCAACAATATGTGATGTTTCTGTCATGGTTGTTTGGAACTTGTGCGCACGCACGCCGCAGCCCCGGCCACAAGCTTTTTGAGCTGACAGCAAAGTTTTTTTCGCCCAGTGACTGCGTTTTTCAACGCGTCCCTTGGGAAAGGGACTCCCTTGAGAGAGGGGTCCTTTGCAAAAGGGACCATGGATGCACCCTTTGCACTGGCTACCAGGAAGGGATGAGGCCCACCAAAGACAGCCCATCCTGGCTCTGGAAGTCAATGAGAAAACACCTTGCAAAAGGTGATGGTGGAAACAAAGCAGGGAGGGTGTTGTGCAAAGGGACTATCAGCTTAGCAAGAAAAGAGAAGAGAAAGCACCTGCAGCCTGGCTACCAGGCAGACACTGAAAGCCCAATCGGGCCAACATATGACTGGAACCCGTGGAACTCTTGCGAAAGAGAATGTGTTGGGTGGGAAGATTCCCAGTGGGCTGATGGCACCTGGAGCCAGCCCAGGAGGCACCTTCCACAGGTCCATCCTTTTCCAAACGTGCCTTTTCCATTTGAAAAAGGTTCCCCATTTTTGAGCAAAGGGGAAAACCATTGTGCTCTGGGTACAAGGCAGTTGTTTGGACCATCCAAGGTGATGCAGAGTTCTTTGCAAACCACCTTGGGCTCCCACATTGGGGCAGCTTGAGGCCTTGCATGGAGTGTGACTGTGCGTCATCCAATGCAGATGAATCGAAATGGCTCAAAACCATTGAAATGGGCAAGCAAAACTTCAAATACACTAGCAATAGTGAAGCTGCTGAGAACCCCCCTTCCAATCACCCACTTTTCCACCAAGTGCCAGGCTTGACCACAAAGTTTGTCGGGGGGGTGCTTTGTATATCTTGTGGGTTCATGGCGTTTATTTCCACCTCCTTGGCTTAGTGTTGCATTATTTGGTGTACCATGATGGGCCAGGTAGGCAAAAGAAACCTCCACAGGAGAGATTGTCACTTGTGCGGACAGCCTTGCAAAGGGCATATGAGGAAACACAGCCAACCACAAGAGTGACAAATTTAAAGCTTTCCTTGTCGACCCAAAGCAACCACATGCTGCACCCCCTGCACTGTCAGTGAAAGGCAGTGAATCCAAGCACTTTCTGCCTTTTTGCTTGCAGGTGTGCAAATCCCTCCTGAAGAGGGATATCTGGCATGAATCTTGCATGCTTGATGCTTTGCAGGGCATGCAACAGCTTGTGGAAGTTTACAACAAAGTTCATGTGATCCCAACTGCAGCTGAAGACAAGGATGCCATGACCTTTGCACCAGAGTTCTTGGATACTTACAGCTTTTTGAGGGAATGGGCCCTTGAAGAAGGGAAGCTGTTGTTTCATGTTGTGCATAAGTTCCACACCTTTCAGCACCCAGTTGAGAATTTATTTTTTTGAACCCCAAAGCTTTTCGGTGTTTTGCCAATGAGGACAATGTATCCAAAATGTCACAGCTGGTATTTTCAATCTCCCCTGGTGGCAGATCAAGCAAACTATGCCAAAAAAAGTAAGGCCCAAATACTGGATTTTGTTACATCTCTTGTTAACAAGGGACAACTTTTCCCTTGTGCCTGATGAGTGATACCATGAATGGGAACTTTTGGGAATAGGCTGAAACCTTTGAGAAAGGTGGTGCTGATATATACCATTTTGACGATGCTGCAGCAACCTTTGGGAAAGGGTTGAGACCTTTTAAGAAAAGGTTGTTTTGATACCTTTGACAACATGGTGCTGAACCTTTGGGAAAAGGCTGAACCTTTCAGAGAAGGTAGTGGCGATACCTTTGAGAAAATGAGGTTGGAAACTTTTGACAATGGTGTAGGTTGCATGTTTCACCTGGGCAATTCTGGCTGCAAACCATCAGCAGGTAGCCAGAATCCCAAGCACCAACATCAGGAGGCTTCCAGAAGTGCTGTTGCATTGCAGCTCCCTGGATCTGATCACTCATTCATTTGTGTTTTCCGGTTTCTGTTGATTTCCATATTATGTTTTATTGACTTTGTAAATGCTGGTTTTTATTCCA